>CAWUPE010000557.1:0-25025 GCA_963924145.1 Pyrausta purpuralis
AGGCAGGGAGACGCCCATTTACCACTTAAAAAGCGTCTATCTCCTAAATATTAGACTTTTAGAAAATATGGTTTAGGAACCTCAATATCGTTTTAACTGGTTCCATGCCACAGCACGCACCGGTGCGTTATAACAGTTAAATTTCTGTTGTGTCTCAAGTGTGGCAGCAAATGGGTTAAGAGACTTATCTATCGATACTACACACGCAGGTTTGAGTTTTTTTTGTTTTAAATCCACGTCATAAATGGCATATGGTATTTGAAGGTGTAACATGGTTTTCAAAGCATACATTACAATGAATATTCATTGTGCAATCTAACAATCGTACTTCATTAATTATATTTTATTGCCGTTTCGCTTATACGCCATTATTCAATTTGAATAGCTAATCCGTATTCGTTTGCACAAACCTCTTCGGACATTAAACTAAGGATTGCCTTACCTACATTGGCGCCCCACACATGGCCGAACATACAACACAATAGAAAGATGCAGCAGGATCTCTTGAAAATACGATCGATTGCTAATAAAGTTTTATTTTGATTGTTTTGTCAGCTTATGCAAACTTTCAGAAAGACTGAAGCCTTTTTCAAATTATGACATAAACCTATATTAAACTTGCGATTACGTTTTAATGACATGTATACCTAAGATAGGTAGATGTTTCCACATCAAGTACGGAAGTCTCCACATAGTTTCCTGTAAAAACCACCAGATGGCGCTCGAAAAACTATAAGACGACATTGGTGTTATCGTGTATTTAATTGATCGAGAAGATTTTTTTAATGAATAGATTTCAATTATCTTAGATTAGATTTAGATTTAAACACGATATTGCTAAAAAGATATTTAACCCTCTGCGACTGAGGTGGTAGTCTCTCAGACACCGCAAACCAAAAACAACGTTGCCATTCCGCGATATGGCGTAATGTAGTTCTGTCCCGCTCAGTACCTTCCTAAAATGGTGAGAGCAAGTGATCAGTCAGGCGTGCGCGGCGACGCAGTTCACATGTTTGGCGGATTAAGCACCTGGTGTCGGATAGACGTAAGTACAGCAATAAGCGTTGATTCTGTCAGACGTCACCTACCAGAAATATTTACGTTTTCATAGTGTATATCAGTCGTTAGCTCAGTAACAGTTGTAAATTTGCCTGAAGTTTCTTTGACGTAACCACATTGTTATAAACGTTTATAAAATACCTACTTATTAAATGTGTATGTATGTACAGATGGCGAATTCAAGTGGAGAGCAGACTATATCTACTAAACGAAGTTTTAAAGGAACATCCATAAATAATGATAACCAAATAGAAGACTGGCTTGATCAGCTAGAAGAAGACGTAGAGTTTAGCGACATCGATGATTCAGCCGAAGATCCTGATTTTCAAGTTGAAAATGTCTAGGGACCAGAAGAATCGAGAATTAAGAGTGAAAGTGAAAGTGAACCTGAAGAATGTTCCGAAGAAGAAGCTTGTGAGAGTGAAGAAGAACAGAGTGAGAGTGACGATAATGAGCCGCTAAACTTGCTTGCATACCGAATAAGAAACCAAACTAATTCACATTTCACTGGCAAAAATGGATTCATGTGGTCAAAGTCTGAAGTACTGTACTAAAAATACTGGTTCTTCCACCAGTATTTTTACCTGGACCTACGCCTAGAAAATTATGCAGCATTTGTCCAAGCACATTGAAACGTCAGACAAGATTTGCCTGCTGTGCCTGCAACAAGCCAATCTGTCTGCAATGTTCGGCCCAAATCTGCGAAGATTGCAAATTTGAGTAAAAAAAGTACCGTAACTTCGAGACTAATTTATGACTAAACGTATCATACGATCTCGTTGATTTTTTTTAGTAAAGTTTATAAGGTTAATGACTAATAGAAGAAATGTTAAGTATTTTAAAGTTGGTTTTGTTAATTAAGAAAAAAATAATATTATAATACCTACTTACCTTAAAACCAAGTTTTTGATCTCAATAAAGACTCTTTATAACTATAAGAATTTCATTTTATCACACAATTTATTTTATTTTTTTGCTTCTATATAAAACACATAAAGTAATTTAAATTTAAAAAGTATATATCTATTTAAACTTATAAGATATTTACATTTTAAAATGACGTCTGACAGACACCACCTCAGTCAAATGTGTACAATAATTTCAGCTCAGCCGTAGAAGGTTAAATCAGCAGAAAATCAGAAAATAAAAGTTGCCTACGTAAAATGTCTTAAATTTTGCTTCAGACTTCGACCTCTGGCTGCTTTCAGGCTATTTCAAGAACCTAGGAAAAGAAATTAAATCTAACTTTATATACACATATATGTTGATTTCTCAAATCTATCTATGTATGCCACAACATTAGCAATCTGTAACGCGTAGCAATATTTGGGCGCAATCCCACCTGATAAACGATAACGCTAAAAATATTATTTTCTATCACAGATAGATTTATCTATCTAGCTAGAATGTCAATATTACATAGTCAATTGAGACTTAGCTCCTTGAATAATTAAAAAATAATAATTTAGTAAACACTGAGTTTACTATATGTACTTTAATTGTAATTTAGCCAAACACACGGTCAGAGTTAATTTACATAGAAACTAGCTTGTTAGAATTACGTTCGGAATAGTTATTGTGATTATTATTGTAAAGTGCTTTTGTGCGTGTAATGAAATTGACCTAGCACTGCTAATGAGGCCTCGGTGAGCGTTTCGAATAAGATTTAATAGTTATAGCAGGTGAAATGTATTGCAGAATATTGGGTTGTGTAATTGTATTGAGCGTTGCTTTCTTGCGAATTAATTTGTTAGGGAATGAACATTTAATACCATTGACCGGGCGAGTTACAATTTATACTAACTGAAAAAGTTTTCGCCATGCCTAGTGTGCAATATATTTTTATTAGGTATCTTTTAAAGTCACCCAGAAACGTAAATTACTATTGTGCCTCGTCAGTGTTTCTGAACTATAACAAAAAAAAACTACGAACAGCGCAACCAAATTCATAGCGTCGCTTTTACAAGTTGCGTGGAATTTACGTGCACTGTTCCACGTTCACCAACTATAAAAACAAATCTCGCCCGAGGACACACTGGATATCCCTGTGTCGAACTGCTCGGTGATTAACCACAGCTTATAGACCACAGTACCTGATCATGTGATAAACCTTAACTGTTGCTTGGGCACCGAAACTTAATAAACTGAAGCATCCAAATAGACTGCTACTGTCTACTTCAAGTCATGTACACTTACTTCCTCGTAATTTGCAGTCGTTAGCACATTAAACTTATGTTATTTTTAACCGACTTCAAAAAAGGAGGAGGTTATCAAGTCGACTGTATGTTTTTTTTTTTTGTATGTTTGTTACCTCATATCTCAGTCGTTTGTCGACCGATCCGAAAAATTTATTCGCCTACTTAGAGGGTCTACCTTTTTGTTGGTCCCATTGTTGCCAATTTGGAATCTGATGGTGAGATCTTGGTGTAATCGAGGGAAACCCTCAAACTTTAAGGCAAGTATAGTGTTTTTTTACTATAATCTTAATGTTGACGTGCTGTTACGTCTGATAGTCAATATCTTGTGGGGCAGAGCTGATAGTAGAACTCCTTAACGCTTAGGAGTTCAGTATTTATAATGACAGAACTTATGAAAGGTAGTTTGTAGCTTCTAAAAGAACAGAGTCATAAGGTGCTACTCCCCCCCCCCTCTCTCTTGTAATCTCTAAAAATAAAGAAATAAAATTAACTTTAAAAAAAAGTAAAAACCGACTACAAAACCAAAATGCAATGCATGCATTTTGGTTTTGAAGTCGGTTTTTTCTTGTTGCAAATTTACTTTCGATTTAATCTTTAGTTTTATTTCAATTTTTTCGCCGGACACGTTCTAAGCATGGTTTTGGCACGGTCATGGTATGGTCTGTTGAGTGTTTAAAATGTTTTTAACACTCACAGTGTTATATTTAATATTCATAAAGATAAAACAAGAAACCAAAAATTTGGGCAACACGGGCGGGAATCAAACCAGCAACTTCTAGGCTGACCGGGCCAAACGTTCTACCAATTAAGCTACCGTACTGTCGGTCCGACCTACTGTGGGTCAAGTAGTTGCCTGTTAGTTTGCTACAAGAAGCGAGAAGTTGCTGAATATAAAAATGCCTTTTACCTTGACGTGCTGCCAAAAAATTAAGAAAAGCTAGTATTACGCATTAGCGTTTTGACCGAACGATAACGAAGTTGGAAAGCATGGTTCGCCAAGGTTCCGAGTTAGTTGTACGACATATTTATTTAAAAAAATATTGAAACACAAACGTTTGTAGGCCATCCGATGTCGCTGCAAAACTGTACAGTGCTAAACCACAGCTTCGCGGGACTGCAGGTGGATTGCGTTGAAGGCTTCGACGGAGGCTTGCCGCAGATTTTTTACATGGAGGTCTATGAGCTGCCTTCGATGATTGTAAGTTGTTGCTTTATGGAATATGTGGAAGTTGTTTTGTTTTGTATCGTCGTGAGAGTCTTATAATGTCTTCAAAATAAAGACGAACTGCTCGCTGCAAAATATATTTTTTTTTACTTGAGTGTGTTGTCAAAACAATAATTTAATAATTACTGCTAAAACAACGTAGTGCATGGCTGTTAAAATATACTCCTGACAAATCCTTTAGCCCTTATTCATATAGCAATATCTGCTATAAACTTGGTAGCATATATTTTTGCTCCGAATACACTGTTAAAAACAGTATTTCATTATATAACTGATCATCAAACGAATTTACGCCTACGTTTGTTGTTTGCCACCAGACGTAATTAATTGATTATCTTCAGGTCCGAGCTAACGTCTCATCAAACTCGACGCCGTCATTCGAGGTGCCAGGGCTGGACAGCTACACCAGTTACGCCCTTGTGTTGTACGCAGTCAACGCCAAGGGCAGAGGAGATGCCAGCACTCTCTATACAGTGGCTTTGAGGTCACCAGATAAATATACTGGTAAGTGGTCTAATATGGTTAGTCTTTGAAATTTGTAGATGTCAGGTTTGGTCACGTTGAATTGTCTTGCTACAATTTGTTACAATTAATTGACCTAGGGCTGATTTTTCAATAGTCAGACAAAAAATATTCATCGAACGAAATACAATATGGCTAATTTAAAAAAGCCACATAATTGTCAGCAGTCATACGTCAATGTCATTTTTATAATCTGTCGCTTTATAATTTATCAGTCTGATAAGTTTTTTCTGACCATTGAACAATCGGCCTCTACTTATCTATACTTATATTTTAAAGTTGAAGAGCTTGTTTGTTTGTTTAAACGCGCTAGTTTCAGGAACTACTAGACAAATTTAAAAATATTTTTTTTGTGTTAGATAGTTTATTTATCGAGGAAGATTATAATTACGCTGCAATGGGAGGGGAGAGAGCCAACTTAAAACGCGCGGGCGCAGTCGTGGGGGACCGCTAGTTAGTTAATAAACAATAGGCGCCAGACACCAATTGTCGTGGTTTGAAAGTAAGGAATTTTCTTACTTGTGTTACGAATACCAAACAACGATTATGAAGGGGGCGTCTCCTAGAAATACTCATAAACATCTATGACTTAGGTACAAATGTTCGTGATTTGTAGCCGCGACGCTTGAGCGCAAGACGTTTTAGTCAGGAGCACCTACGAGTACCACTACACCGAACGCGCCGTCAAATTTTTCATTGACATATATTCTTCTACTTCTTCTTTAATACATATTTTTGTCTTGATTAAGTGCGAGTCTTTGCCTTCAGTCATGTTGTGTCTTCAAATTAAACTGAATCAAAGTAAAATTATAGCATAAAAAACTCAGCTGTATCACAGCCTGTAGACTTATTGCGAAATACCTACCCCACGTTAGGCGCCACGTACATAACTATTATTTCACACTGACCAATTTTCACCAGGAGTGAGCACATCAATACCGCTGTCTCCGATGCTGATGTCTCTCCTCGCTATCATCGCGTTACTGTGTTCCGGCGTATGCGGCGTCATCACCGCCCTCTACCGACGACACAGCGCGCGACGGTTTGATCGAGTCAAGCGGCCACCGCCTGCGTAGGTATCAAAGGCATACCGCTGTTTGATCATACACGCTTTATCTAAGTTTTAGCACACCAATACCGCTGTTCCCAATAATGATATTCCTCCTCGCTGTTATCGCATTGTATCGGGTGTTATCACAAAACCATACCAGCGACACAACGCACAATCACTGGACCAAGTCAAGAGACCGTCTCATGCGTAAGTAGCAAAGACGTTATAACTGTTGTACTGCTAGTTATCCAATCACTTTTTATCTCCTGGAGTCAGTACTTTGGTGTCTCCAATATTTCTCCTCGCTGACGTTTCAATATGTTCTGGGGACCAATTCTCGCGGCAATCGAACTTTTTAAAAAAACTGACGAACAAAATCTGAATACATAGAAATCGTGAACCTGAGAAATCAAACACTACTTTTTCTTCGACGAAGAACTTTTTCGTATACGAATTGCACGAAAGTGTCCCCTGGGTGCCAATTTGCGGGCAGTTCGCATTCAGAAAAAAATCACTGATCTGGTTTTATTTTTTAAAGAGAATACAGTTTTTGTTTCTGTGCATTTTTAATAGTTTCGACGATTTCTGTGCATTTTTAATTGTGTGAAAGTTTTTTTGCGTGATTATATAGTACTTGTTTTAATGGTGTAACACTGAAACTTGTTATCTGATTAACACACGAAATAAGTTCGACTGACGCAAGAATCCGCCCCCTAAACTACTGCCACCTTGTGGCGATATAACTATTGATGGCTTGACCGAGTTAAGAGACCGTCTCCTGTAACCAATTGCAATTTTCGTACAATTCGTATACGAAAAAAGTTCACCGATCGAATTTTCTTTGTCAAATAAAAATAGTTTTTCACTTCTGTTATTTTTCAACGTGTAGATATTTTACTTTATTTTTTAGGTAAAATAGTTAAACTTGCAATCGAATTACCACACGGAAAATGTTCGGTTGCCGCGAGAATCGGCCTCCTCTACCAACTGTTTAATGATCCGAGCCGATAAAATTTAGAATATTAGGGACTGTCCCGTCTGTTAGCGTCATCTACAGAAACTGCTTATTTTCATTAGATAAGATAATCTTGATTTTAATAGGTAAAAGGAGAGGTATTCTTTATTACCTTCAAATTACAAGGAAAACATCAAATTTAATTAGCATTTAATAAAGCAAAATACTTAAAAGGTTTGAATTTAATTACACGAAAATTGTTTCATTATACCTGGAAAAGGGAAAGCAGTTTTTAATATACTTTGCCGTAATTTGTATGAAGTTACGATTTTTCATATGAAATATGTCTGTTTAGTCAAAAACGAATATTTTTTTCCACCTCCTTAGTTTAATGTTCACGATTTTTTCTGTAAGGAAGAGTTAAAACAAAATCAACAGTTGGTTAAAATTTTCAAAAATTATTTTACTACAGCACACGATACATGTTTGAAGGATGATAAAAAAAATATCCTGTAAACATCTCACTGCTTGGAAAAGGCTTTAGCTCAACTATGAAGTAGGATAAACCATTTTCCGGCACGCTCAGTGCGGTTCAATGCGGATTGGCGGAGGGGTCTTTGCAAGGCAAGCGGTGAATCTTGCTGTCAGATTTCATCAGGACGCACATAGAGCCTCTGACCTGGTTTAATGACTAATTTCAACCGAAATTAGCCGAGACCATCTGCCTAAAGCACCTTCTTAAGTACGGAGATGCTCGTGATATACGTCACTACGTTCTGAATTTCTACGGTCGGAATGATTACCCATCCAAACACTACCACTAAGTTGCATAACTTTGGTATCACTACCAAGCATGATAAAATAAACCTACAAACGTTTATTTCAAGCTGTATATCATCTTCTCACTACTCTTTCTTCTGCAGGGCACTATACATTGAACAGAGTGTAGACTCCCTCTCAAAGCAAGACATGAACACGTACTGTGGGTCACCAAAGTTGGACTACTGCAGTCAGTACGAGCTGAAGATGGACGGGGAGATTGAGGAGATGGACCCCGACATTATACCTTGCCATTATGGTGAGATTCATTAGTTATTTTAGAAACCAACTCGATTTATAATTTAAGTTCTGCACTAATATTATTATTACACATTTGCGGACCTAGAACCTTTTCCTGGCAATAACTAACACAACAATAAAAGAATACGCATAATCGGTCCAGCCGTTTACGCGTGATGCTGTGAGCACGGGAAATATTGATTCTTTTTTAAACGGTTTTATTTAGCTCACCCCGTTTGTTTTATTTATTATTCTTGGGTCAAATTTAGTAATTCAAATTTCACCATCTTCCTGTCAACCGATTAATCTGAAATTTTGTATACACTTTGGATTTTGGTGACAATACAATTATGTTTATTCATTATCATTATAAATTCAAGATGGCCGCCGCTACAAAATGGCGGATAATTTATGTTTTATTAATCCCATCAATATGGGTATCAAATGAAAGGGCTCAACAAGCAGAATACAACATACTATAAAAAATTGAAATCCAAGATGGCAGCCGCTACAAAATGGCGGATAACGTAGGTTTTATCAATCCCATCAATATGGGTATCAAATGAAAGGGCTCAACAAGCAGAATACAATGTACTATAAAAAATTGAAATGCAAGATGGCGGCCGCTACAAAATGGCGGATAACGTAGGTTTTATCGATCCCATCAATATGGGTATCAAATGAAAGTGCTCAACCAGTTTAATACAATGTACTATATAAAATTAAAATCCAAAATGGCGGCCTCTACAAAATGGCGGATAACTTAGGTAATATCAATCCCATCAATAAGGGTATCAAATGAAAGGGCTCAACAAGCAGAATACAATATACTATAAAAAATTGAAATCCAAGATGGCAGCCGCTACAAAATGGCGGATAACGTAGGTTTTATTAATCCCATCAATATGGGTATCAAATGAAAGGGCTCAACAAGCAGAATACAATATACTATAAAAAATTGAAATACAAGATGGCGGCCGCTACAAAATGGCGGATAATGTAGGTTTTATCGATCCCATCAATATGGGTATCAAATGAAAGTGCTCAACCAGTTTAATACAATGTACTATATAAAATTAAAATCCAAAATGGCGGTCTCTACAAAATGGCGGATAACTTGGGTTTTATCAATCCCATCAACATGGGTATCAAATGAAAGGTCTCAACAAGTAGAATACAATATACTATGCAAAATTGAAATCTAAGATGGCCGCCGCTACCAAATGGCTGATAACAATTTTTTATCAATCCCACCAATATGGGTATCAAATAAAAGGGCTTGACAAGAAGAATACAGTGCACTATACAACCTTAATATTTAAGATGGACGCAGCCACCAAATGTCGTATAATAATAAGATTTAAATATGGAAATTGAATCTGCAATTTAGGTATCTGATTAATCAAGGCCTGAATCCACCACCCAAGTCAAGATTTTGTATCGTGTTGAGGACTGTGTGGCGTTAGGGTGGCTAAAAATGATACGTCGTTAGCGGTACACCACCCAAGTTAAGGTGAAAGGTTAAAACGCGCCGAGAACTGTATGGCATTAGGGTGGATAAAAATGATATGTCGTTAGCGTTTTCCCCTCAAGACTCAGGCGCATCTTGTTGTACATAGCCTTGCCCCTTTATTGGACCTCTGGGGGGGTTGACCGTTTAAATGTCCATTACTCGTGGGAACAAAATGGTTAAAAAAAATATAAAAAATACAAACACAAATAAAACAGAAACTGCAACACAACGTAAGCGGAGGCTTCAAAAAGCGAGAGAAAAGTATAAAGCAAAACGACCTAAAGAAAGTGAAGGTGATAGAAATAGTCGATTACAGAAACGACGGGAACAATTAGCGTCAAAAACACCTGAGCAATATGAGGCCAGGTTAAAAAAGCAACGTCAGCGATATACACAAATGACGGCGTCAGAAACGCCTGAAAAATATGAAGCCAGGTTAACAAAGCAACGTGAGCGATACACACAGATGATAGCGTCAGAAACGCCTGAAAAATATGAAGCCAGGTTAACAAAACAACGGGAGCGATACACACAGATGATAGCGTCAGAAACGCCTGAAGAATATGAAGCCAGGTTAACAAAACAACGGGAGCGATATACACAGATGGTAGCGTCAGAAACGCCTGAAGAGTATGAAGTTAGATTAATACAAAGCCGTGAAAGACAAAGACAGCAGTTGGGTTCAGAAACGCCTGAACATCGCGATACGAGGTTAAATAAACAACGAGAGCGTACCCAGCAATGCAGAGCTAATAATCTGCAGGCATTCGAGAATGCTATTAACACCGTAGCTCTTAGTAGAGTACGATCTTTGCAGGGACTACGTATAGAGGAGTTGGACTGCAAGAAACTAACGGGCAAGAAACCTTGCAATAATGAAGCACTAAATGAATTAAACAGAATGCGAAATAAAAACTAAAAACTAGAAAATAAAAATAGGTAAAAAAACTTTTTAAGTTAAACGGTTTTATGTTAAACATACATTGCAATGTTTAAGATAAATGTACTAAAAACCAAAAAATAATAAAATAGATACAGTCGTGGAAATTATAAACATATGCATAGACTAGACTAAAATAAAACCGTGGGGCACGTCAATTGTCTACAATCGTTGATTAAAATGTTTGTTTTGTAATGTTACACTATAATAAGGCAGTTGTTCAACCGACAACGATGGACGTGTGTTAAGTAGGGCTAGAATGTGGATTGTTTCCACATAGTTCCACAGCTAGCAAGCTCGATTATAAGCGATTTTTAGGGTGATTTTTAGTAGTGAGCGAGTAGTACTTTTATCATATGTTTTGTCGATTAAAGGCAAACTACGAGCAGTGAAACGATTCCTCGCCAGCCAGCAGTGTGAATGTCCAACGATAAACTAGTTGAAACATCTCTTTTCTTTACATGGAGTGTATAACTATTGGAATTTTGAAAATAGTAAGTAATTTCCTCACCATCTGCGGGCCAACTGCCTATTTTAACGACGAATTAAACGATTCTTCTATCGCACAATAAGTCGATAATTTGTAGACAATTGACGTGCCCCACGGTTTTATTTTAGTCTAGTCTATGCATATGTTTATAATTTCCACGACTGTATCTATTTTATTATTTTTTGGTTTTTAGTACATTTATCTTAAACATTGCAATGTATGTTTAACATAAAACCGTTTAACTTAAAAAGTTTTTTTACCTATTT
Organism: Pyrausta purpuralis; assembly: GCA_963924145.1. Taxonomy (NCBI): domain Eukaryota; kingdom Metazoa; phylum Arthropoda; class Insecta; order Lepidoptera; family Crambidae; genus Pyrausta; species Pyrausta purpuralis. The sequence continues at coordinate 11,279 of CAWUPE010000557.1, forward strand.
TTTATATAGAGATTTCTTCCGGGGGAAAACATTACGCATACTTGCCACCTCAGGTTAGGTGGAAGCTATATGGAAATATACAAACTATGGCTACATAAAAACATCCTAAATCCCCGTCGTGGTTTACCCACTAAGCTCCATGGTGTTCCTACATCGCCTGAGTGGCAGTGTCATGATTGGCTAAGCCTTTGACTATTCACAACACAACTGGCCACTGCCCACCTTACAGAGTGGACCCTACATACTCCCTAGCGGGATCCTGATGGGTACGGCTGGAGGTGATGAGTTATTCCTATATAGCAGCGGTGAAGATGCGTGCAATGCCCCGTACTTGCCACAGAGAGATGAGATCCTCCCCTTTTACGCCTGCGGGGCAGCGGGCGTGAGCGTCATTATTAAGTTCTTGCTCTGCCGCCTTTCTGCATCATTACACTTTCACAAAATGAGGCCGTTGCGGTCCAGGATTCGTCACTCCCTAGCATGGATTATTTTATTATTACACTTACTTAGCTGCACCAATTTTATGACATATACAAAGAATACGTTAAATAGGAGTGTAACAAAATCTTGTAATTCGTTTTAATCAATTCCTTTATCATTATCTCAGATAAAAAGTCTATAGGCGACTTCGGTAAGCTGCCCACACCGGGCACAGACACCGACACGAGTCGTGTTTGCAGTGAGAGGTCAACGAGCTTCCCTACGAGTGCTGTAAGTTCTATTCTTGACAATTTTAGATTTTACACAGTGTTGTAAGTCTACCGTAGCCTACCAAAACGCACGGAATCCTTTCGGTAGGGATGGAATACTACGGTATACTTAGTAGCTTTCGGAGATAAAATTTATTAGGGAATTCGCAAGATATCATAATAAATCATGGCTAAAACACGATTTAATACATTAAAAAATATATATTGGCGTCCAATTGCTAGCAAAATTCTAAGCGTACCAGCATCGTCCGCAGCCCGTGGAATACACTGGAGCACATTTGGAAAAGTACCAAATGTAACATCCCAAGTCTCGCAATCGTTTTAGGTTGAAAGAAAATCCTTTTTTCTTTCTGTATTGCTTTGTCTATATTTGCACGACCGTCTTAGGGGGGGGGGGGTGGGGGGGGGGGATGTACAAACGATACTGATGGTAAAAATCCTATTAAATAACTTTTATTTCTCAGAAGAATTAATTAATACAATTAAATGAAATCTACAAAAGCTACCGCGCTGAATGGAAGGATTCCTAAGTTTACCGTTAGTCTACCGGAATGCTACTGAATACTTTGGTAGGCTGCATTAAACTCACAACTCTATGCATATCACAAGTCAAATTGTAAAGTCAGTTAACTCTTATGGTGTATCCACACCATATGGATACATCGGGCGGTGTGGATACATCGTTAGACGTCTACTGATGACGTAAGACATGGATTCCGAATGAACGGAATGGAAAGTGTTTCAAATTTTGTCTTTTTATCTTACTGGTTCTACGCTGATAATAGAAAAGTTACGATGATAGCTCATCATTGGTAAAGCGTGTACCGTGCCAAATATTAAACCGTAACATACAGCTTGTTAAATAACAACCGGACGGACGGACAGTGAACCCTTAATAATGTTCCGCTGTATCCACAGGGCCCCCGTTATTTAAATCTAATTTTACATTATCGTTTAATTATTTTATTTATTTTGTTTCTTTGTTATTCAGTCGTCGTCAAGCATAGCGGTAGTGAACCGAAGCGTGTGCGCGCGCGCAGCGGACATCAGCGCCGCGCGACATCTAGCGGCCAACGTGCGCGAGAGCTGTATATAACATAGTATGGTTAATTCAATATAAGGAACAATGCGTTCAACCACCGATGTCTGGGCTTGTAAGAGGTTAAATCAAGCAACAAAAAATATTATACCTCGTTATCATAAATCCTGTCACTGTCACGAAGTGGTGAGTAAAGTGTGAAAAATGAACTGTAAAGTAAAAGTACAACAACATTGACACAAATCTAAACTGTATTGACACAAAGTGGACGAACGCGGGTGGATCAGCGGGGAAGCGGGAAGAATGATAATTCTTATCGCAACCGGGTGATATTTAAAGTACGTTCTATTGTTTTAAGTCCTCATATTACATTTAATATGAGCCACAATATCGGTAAATGAACATTATTGTTGATTAGAATAAATATTTGTAAAATATTAACAGTGGAAGTGCTGTGCTATTATGTTATCAACACCAGGGCAATGTTGTTTTATCTTCTGTGACGCAGACAGGGATTTTTCATTGTATCAAAGGAAATACACATCTACGATTATCCTATAAGGTGTTTCATAACTATCCCTATGGAATGAAAGCAGCTACTTGGAATCGGAAACTTATCAACTTTCTATTAGAAACTTACGTCAAAAAACAAACTAGCAACTTTGTTTCACCCCTTGCATCAAATATCATTTAAACTTACGTAGCTTTAATCTTAAACTTAATGCAAAATTCTTTTTAATCAATAAATACACGAAATCACCAATTTTGTATTAGGATAGTCGAGCGCCATCTAGCTGTTCTACAGAGAAACTATATCAAGAGTTCCAAAACGGGCATTAAATGAACTTTCATAGTTTCATGGCACGTTTCTTCATAAATTTCATATTTTTGTTACTCTAGTTACTTTCAAATAGTCAATAAGAATAGTACAACACTAAATATGATGTATAGCATAATGATAATGATACAATTAAATTGTACCTGGAGTTAATTCACAAATTCGATTCAATTAATTAAACGTAGCAAGTCTCTTCGCTAGTATAATAAGCAATATTTTTAAGTAGGTAGGTACAATTTCATATGTTTTGTTACATATTTTAATATTACAACATAAACAATTGGTTCAAATAGCATTTTCATTAAAACAATTACAATTAAAAAATATTAAGAATTATTTATTATTATTTAAATAAATAATGTTAACGGTCTTCATTTTCATGAAATAAAATAAGCTAATACATCACCTATTTCTAATATGAATATTTTGTATGTATAGCTTTAAGTTTTAAGATACACAGTTGTATAAAGTTAAGATATTGTGTGGATCCGCCCCAGTTTCAGAGCCCGTTGTCCTGTATCTACTGTTAATAAAAAAAGTAAAAAATATGTGCTGCAACTGCACTAAAGTGTAATCAATAATTTTGTTGAATAATTTGACATATGCTTAATGTTACTTTGTAAAATAATGTTGCCACATTTATTGTACTAGTAACGTGTTTCGTTCATTTGATTCGTTTCGTTCATTTAGTTCACCCAAACAAAGTTAGTAAGAACTATTATGAAAAAAGGTATTTATGTGTATTCTATAAAAAGACGAGGTAGACGAATTAACAGGGAGTCCGGAAACAGAGAAAGAAAAAAATAATAATGATTTATTTATTGTTGTTTATGATCATTGTTGTAAATATAAATATAAATGTAGTGTACGAATGTAAAGTATTGAACCAGTAAAAAAAAGTAAGAATCTGTTTTAATTCGAGGCGTAAAAACGGTTCAGTAAATGATTGGCATTGATAAAGTTCTCTCTTCTGGTCACAACACTATTTATTTTTCATAAAAAAGTTGTCCTGTAAACGTCAAATTATTCCACATGAATATTGATTATATTTTAGCAAGCTTATGAAGCTGTTTTGATAAAATAATGTAAATAAAACTAGGATAAGGATAACTTTTGATTTGTGCTTTTCATTCTTTTCCTGACAACTCCAAATGTTTTATTTTTAGGTGTAAATATTGTGTTATATATTCTATACTTCAAAATTATATAGCTGAAGAGCTTGTTTGTTTGTTTGTTTGAGCGCGCTAAGCTCAGAAACTACTAGACCGATCTTAACATGTTTTTTGTGTTGGATAACTTATTTATCGAGGGAGGTTATAATCACGCTGCAACGGGAGAAAGAGCCAACTAAAAACGCGCGGACGCAGTAGTGGGGGGACCGCTAGTATAAATATATTGTTGATATACAGGGTGACTTTGTTATTAGTACCGAAATTTTGTGTAAAGGCTCCACTGATGAATATGAACAACTTTTACTATGGGGGAAATATTGAAATCGAAAAAAAAAATCAGCTTTTCCATACAAAAGTTCAATTGGCACGCGGTCAAAATGTATGGAACAGCTGATTTTTTTTTTCTCGATTTTACTTTTGCCTCCATAGCAAAAATTTGTTCATATTCATCAGTGGAGTCTTGAAACAAAATTTTGGTACTGATAACAAAGTCACCTGTATACAGTGCGACATAGATATTTTGCCCAACGGCGAAAATCAGAACTAGCACTGTCACCTTCTATTATGTGGTTGCCTGATATAGTGTAGCCAAAACTCCCCAATCTTACAGATGATTTTCCGATTGTTTTCTAATATTTTCGTACATGTTCGTTGTCAACTATGAAACTGATCCTTTTGAAATACCGTAGTGTTAAACTCCTTAAATAAACTAATAATTTTCAAAGATTTTTAATTTTTATACAAATTTAAAATAATGATCCACATGTAGTAACTTCAGAAAAATTAAAAGATGTTTCATCATTTTACCGTCACTAATGTTATCTATACTAATATTATAAAGCTGAAGAGTTTGTTTGTTTGTTTGAACGCGCTAATCTCAAAAACTACTGGCCCGATTTGAATTTTTTTACGTTTGGATAGTCCATTTATCGAGGAAGGCTTTAGGCTATATAACATAAAGATACGACTCATAAGACCACAGCAGAAATGAAAAATGTTGCGAAAACGGGAGAAAGATATTCCTTTTGAGAGCTTCCGCTGCATACGCTGCGGAAACCGCTTAAGTTACACAAAAAATCATGTATGACAGGATCGTTCAACATTAAGAGTTCTATAATAAAGTCCGCGACAGCATATGTCTATCTTTTATGGTTGACTTACTACAACCTTTTTTATGTTAATAAATTTGAAAAAAAAATAATGCATCATTTTTAGAGATGTATTATACACACAGGTATTTATTCTTATCAAAATTAATACATTCATCATCACGAGCATTTCATTCAGAACAAAGTTGCCCTTTATATCATTTGATTCCAATAAATATCTTAGGAGCTATCACAGTTTTAACATAACTCCGCACCAAAAATAATGTTCGCAACTTAAGTACAACGTGCGCTTGTGCTAATCTATACTAATGTTATAAAGCTGAAGAGTTTGTTTGTTTGTTTGTTTGTTTGAACGCGCTAATCTCAAAAACTACTGGCCCGATTTGAAAAAATATTTTTACGTTGGATAGTCCATTTATCGAGGAAGGCTTTAGGCTATATAACATAAAGATACGGACTCATAAGACCACAGCAGAAATGAAAAATGTTGCGAAAACGGGAGAAAGATATTCCCTTTTGAGAGCTTCCGCTGCATACCTACGCTGCGGAAACCGCTTAAGTAACACAAAAACCATGTATGACAGGATTGTTCAGCATTAAGAGTTCTATTATAAAGTCCGCGACAGCATATATCTATCTTTTATGGTTGACTTACTACAACCTTTTTTATGTTAATAAATTTGTAAAAAAATAATGCATTATTTTTAGAGGTGTATTATACACACAGGTATTTATTCTTATCAAAAATAAATACATTCATCATCACGAGCATTTCATTTAGAACCAAGTTGCCCTTTATATCATTTGATTTCAATAAATATCTTAGGAGCTATCACAGTTTTAACATAACTCCGCACCAAAATAATGTTCGCAGCTTAAGTACAACGTGCGCTTGAGCTAATATATTATTAAGCTGAAGAGTTTGTTTGTTTGAACGCGCTTATCTCAGGAACTGCTGGACTGATTAGAAAAAAATATTTCTGTGTAGGGATAGCTTATTTATCGAGAAAGGCTTTAAGATATAAAATATGACGCTGCGACGGGAGGGGAGGGAGCAAACTCAAAACGCGCGGACGAAGTCGCGGGGGACCGCTAGTATTAAATAAAAGTCTGAGTCGATAAAAGTATGATGTATTTTAAACTGCATATTAGAATAAGTGCACCGCATAATTTTAAATGCGAAAATGTTATGATTCCTGTTGGTTGTTAGGAAAAACTTTTCTATAAAATGTTATTTTAGGCGAAACCAGACTGAAATTATTTATAGTGATATTGTAACGATGATTGTGAATGTTTTAATAAAACATTTCTAAAGATTTGTATTTATTTATTATTCATATTCAGATTTCGTGTTGTATAGTTAAATAGTTGACCTGCGATTGGAAGTCATACTCAGTTAGATAAAGGTAATGAAGTATTTTTTTGACCATTTAAGTCGGTTGAGGAGCGTGATTATTTCATGATTTCCTTCTTAAAATTGACCACATTCATACATATTATAATTTAATATTATGAAGGTTACAAGTGGTCGCTGTGGACTACCGCGGGCAAGCCTATGTTCAGCAGTGGTTGTCTTTTGGCTGATAATGATGAAGTTAAAGACAAAATATATAGGGTGTACCTATTTTAATAAAACTTAGTAGTCACGTAATTTATAGACAAAATGGAGATAAAGGTATCGAAAACGGATTATAAAATAAGTGACGGTGTGAAAACAAACATATCTGTAGAACGAGTTTCTAATGGAGTACTCATATCACCCGGCGGCTTTGCTGGCGGCATACGTCAATAAACTGGCAGATACTAAGGGACAAGCCGCTGCGGAATGAGTGGCATAACCGCCAGCACGGCCGCCGGCACATGTCGCCGGGCGGTATGGATACACCATTATAGGATATAAGTAAAAAATCTAATTTAAATATATTCTAGCTTTGGCGCAACTGTGATAGGAAGGTTAAGGGGAGCGCTTCCTACCGACAAAGTGTTATGGCCGGGGACCAAGGTCCAATGATCACTGTCTTGGTTTATTCATATACACCGTGACATTTTAGTGGTTGTTTTCCCGAAGTAAAATGATTCTATATTAGTAGTACAATAGATTCGTGAAGTTTTTATTTCATTTAAATAAAAAATAGACGTTTTACGATTGTGATAAACGAAACTCGAAAGGCAACCTCGAACCAATAGTACGAGCCGCGCCGCGGACCGCTCACTGGCTGGGGTCGTTGCGCCTCACGCCTATCAATACGCTGATAATTTACTAACAAGTGATTTCCCATTTTCCCTTCATACTTTAACGGGCTTAGGACCGTCGTAAATACTTTTTACCCACCCTTAATTAAACACGAACATAAAAAAATAATCAAGATATTTTTCTAAAGTAATAATTCATTACTTAATAATTAATTGGGTATAAAAGTATTTAAGGCGTATTTAAAAAATGGGAATCAACTTAATTTTAATGATTTTGATTACCTAACCTATTAAATGTTCGTTATTTACAAATGTTTCAAGTACTTACACTTCTCGGTAGCGGAGTAATTGTTCAAAGTGCAAGTCACTGCGCTCCACACACAATCGTGCACGTTTTAACAGATTGGCTTTCAATTTCAATAATGTTTCTCTGTCACGTCTAATCATCTCAAAAGCGTCCACTATCGCACTTATTAACGCGTCCGCGCGTTTCGTGTTCTTCCTCGATACACAAGGCGTTTGAGCTCAGACCACAAAGAAGTCTAACGGAGTAAGATCCGGGCTTCGTGGTGGCCAAGGCACAGGCCCGCCGCGACCGATCCAGCGCTGGGGAAACACCGAGTCAAGGTGCTCTCGCATGGCGCCGCTGATAATGGGCAGGACACCCATCGTGCTGGTAATAATCCACGGACACGGCTAGCGGAATATCGTCCAGTAAGTCCGGGATAACACTACGTAGCATTTGTAGGTACGTTTCACCGGTCAAGTGTCCTGTCACGAAATGCGGACCAATTAAGCAGCCGTTTATTATGCCAGCCCATACGTTAACTGCACTAAACCGCACTTGATGCGCACACTCTCGAATAACATGCGGGTTATTAAAAGCCCAAAAATGTTCATTTCTTTGGTTATAAAGTCCAACTCGCGTAAACGTTGCCTCATCTGTCCACAAGATGTTCACGTTATGATTTTCAATTAGCCAATTGCAAAAACTAATTCTGGCCATCGCATCATTTTCGTGGAGGGCATGAACCTTGCGAAAATGATAGGGATGTAATCCTTCATTGTTGAGCAGTTTCCAAACGTAATATTGGCTAACATTAAACCGAGCCGCAGCCATACGCGTACTTCGGCGAGGATCTCGTTCAAAAAAACTCGATGATTTCTTCGTCAAGCTCTGACGAATGAATGGCGGGCCGACCTCTGCCTTGAGCATGCGCTGGCGTCTGGAACTGCCCGTGATCGAGAAGCCGCTGGGTTGCGGCTACGATCGTCCCGGGTATCTGGTACTTGAGGGTTCATAACACCGCGAAGACGAAGCGACTCCACGTGCTGCGGCTCCGCGTAAAGTCGACGGGCGGCATGCGAATCATAATTCGCCCTCGCGTACAATTGCACCATGGATACGTACTCCACATTGAAAAAACTGTAATGGCGATCCATTTTGGCGGCAACAATAGCGCATTGCGCTTGCGTAGTTGCGCGGCCGGCGATCGCGGTACAACTGAAAGCGCGGCGGTGCCCTTTGTGTTAGTGTTGTTCTTTGTTGTGAAGCGACTCGCTTTGCAGAGCGCATGCGGCGCAATGTAATACTTAATACTAAGTGCGTGAGCTTCTTTTACTTTGAACATTTCTTTCGTGCAGAAAAAAGTAATATTATTTTGCGGAGCGCGTGCGGCGCAATTTATGTTGTATTACTTAGTGCGGGAGCTTCTTTTACCTTAATTCCCTTACGCATGTGTTTTATCAACAGTCTTTTGTTATGCTTTTTTTAATGCCACCGACGGCGGCCTTTTGATTCTTGGGCGTTGCACGTTCATTTCGTGCGGCAAAAAGTACTATCGTTTCTCACGCTTTCGAGTTGATGATATTTTTTTTTTGATGAGTTGAAAACAAAAAAAAAATATTTTCGAAAAATAACTTGCATGATTCGATAGTACTACTTAAGGTAAATCGTCCTGCTGCGGGAAAACAACCACTAAAATGTCACGGTGTATACTATACTTAATTATATATAAATACTATACTTAATACATAATTTTCAAGTGGTGGGCACTGTAGTACCACGGACAGTTTACCGTAAAAAAGAAAATGGCACTGTAGTGCCATTGGACTGCCGAAACGGATCAGCAACTCGCATAAACTTTATTTTAAACTGTGAATTTACTTTTGCAACATGATGACTCAACTCTTAGCGACTAGATGGCTCTATAGTCGAAGTATGGAGACTGAACCGCGATATTAAAGATTTATAGCGGAATAACTATACACCGTGACATTTTAGTGGTTGTTTTCCCGCAGCAGGACGATTTACCTTAAGTAGTACTATCGAATCATGCAAGTTATTTTTCGAAAATATTTTTTTTTTGTTTTCAACTCATCAAAAAAAAATATCATCAACTCGAAAGCGTGAGAAACGATAGTACTTTTTGCCGCACGAAATGAAACGTGCAACGCCCAAGAATCAAAAGGCCGCCGTCGGGTGGCATTAAAAAAGCATAACAAAAGACTGTTGATAAACACATGCGTAAGGGAATTAAGGTAAAAGAAGCTCCCGCACTAAGTAATACAACATAAATTGCGCCCGCACGCGCTCCGCAAAATAATATTACTTTTTTTCTGCACGAAAGAAATGTTCAAAGTAAAAGAAGCTCACGCACTTAGTATTAAGTATTACATTGCGCCGCATGCGCTCTGCAAAGCGAGTCGCTTCACAACAAAGAACAACACTAACACAAAGGCACCGCCGCGCTTTCAGTTGTACCGCGATCGCCGGCCGCGCAACTACGCAAGCGCAATGCGCTATTGTTTGCCGCCAAAATGGATCGCCATTACAGTTTTTTTCAATGTGGAGTACGTATCCATGGTGCAATTGTACGCGAGGGCGAATTATGATTCGCATGCCGCCCGTCGACTTTACGCGGAGCCGCAGCACGTGGAGTCGCTTCGTCTTCGCGGTGTTATGAACCCTCAAGTACCAGATACCCGGACGATCGTAGCCGCAACCCAGCGGCTTCTCGATCACGGGCAGTTCCAGACGCCAGCGCATGCTCAAGGCAGAGGTCGGCCCGCCATTCATTCGTCAGAGCTTGACGAAGAAATCATCGAGTTTTTTGAACGAGATCCTCGCCGAAGTACGCGTATGGCTGCGGCTCGGTTTAATGTTAGCCAATATTACGTTTGGAAACTGCTCAACAATGAAGGATTACATCCCTATCATTTTCGCAAGGTTCATGCCCTCCACGAAAATGATGCGATGGCCAGAATTAGTTTTTGCAATTGGCTAATTGAAAATCATAACGTGAACATCTTGTGGGACAGATGAGGCAACGTTTACGCGAGTTGGACTTTATAACCAAAGAAATGAACATTTTTTGGGCTTTTAATAACCCGCATGTTATTCGAGAGTGTGCGCATCAAGTGCGGTTTAGTGCAGTTAACGTATGGGCTGGCATAATAAACGGCTGCTTAATTGGTCCGCATTTCGTGACAGGACACTTGACCGGTGAAACGTACCTACAAATGCTACGTAGTGTTATCCCGGACTTACTGGACGATATTCCGCTAGCCGTGTCCGTGGATTATTACCAGCACGATGGGTGTCCTGCCCATTATCAGCGCGCCATGCGAGAGCACCTTGACTCGGTGTTTCCCCAGCGCTGGATCGGTCGCGGCGGGCCTGTGCCTTGGCCACCACGAAGCCCGGATCTTACTCCGTTAGACTTCTTTGTGGTCTGAGCTCAAACGCCTTGTGTATCGAGAAGAACACGAAACGCGCGACGCGTTAATAAGTGCGATAGTGGACGCTTTTGAGATGATTAGACGTGACAGAGAAACATTATTGAAATTGAAAGCCAATCTGTTAAAACGTGCACGATTGTGTGTGGAGCGCAGTGACTTGCACTTTGAACAATTACTCCGCTACCGAGAAGTGTAAGTACTTGAACATTTGTAAATAACGAACATTTAATAGGTTAGGTAATCAAAATCATTAAAATTAAGTTGATTCCCATTTTTAAATACGCCTTAAATACTTTTATACCCAATTAATTATTAAGTAATGAATTATTACTTTAGAAAAATATCTTGATTATTTTTTTATGTTCGTGTTTAATTAAGGGTGGGGTAAAAGTATTTACGACGGTCCTAAGCCCGTTAAAGTATGAAGGGAAAATGGAAATCACTTGTTAGTAAATTATCAGCGTATTGATAGGCGTGAGGGGGCAACGACCCCAGCCAGTGAGCGGTCGCGGCGCGGCTCGTACTATTGGTTCGAGGTTGCTTTCGAGTTTCGTTTATCACAATCGTAAAACGTCTATTTTTTATTTAAAATGAAATAAAAACTTCACGAATCTATTGTACTACTAATATAGAATCATTTTACTTCGGGAAAACAACCACTAAAAATGTCACGGTGTATATTATAGTAAAGTAAGTGTATTAGATTTTCAACTTTTTATATATTTATAACTATTACCTATCTACCAGTATTTTTGTTTTCGTAATCACAACTATACTTTTCTTTATATAATCGTTTTTATCGCGCGACATGTCGCGCGATTTTTATCATGCAACCGTCGCGCGATATCGCCGGACAGTTTTCCCACATCATAGTCTGACAGCGCGGACAGTCGAGTGGTGATGGTGTATTCACACAACCTGGCGTGTACTTGTAGCCATTACATGAATAAGTACCTATATAAAACTAACCGATTTTAAAATGATATTTACATAATAAATGATGGCTGAAAAATAGCTGACGTTTTCAAGTTAGGTGTTTTGTATTATATTCATCGAATACTACTTATCTGACGTTGTTAAAATCGGCTACAATAACCTCATGCCATTTAGAAAGTCGCCAAAACCAGCTTACCATTATTCCGCAAAAAATAAAACCGGCTAAGTGCGAGGTCGGAATCGCTAGGGAATCGACTTACTTCCTATAAATATAACTTTGTTTTTTATAGTGTTTGTATGAGGAACAAAGTTATGTTTGCGGTTGTTGAAAATGTACTTTATCTCAAAAATAACTGGTTCGATCCGGTCCAAAACCAATTTTCTTTGAAATTGTTTGTTAAGATCTACATTACATTCTTTTTTCAAAAAAATACGCTCGCTTAGTTTAAAAGTTCTAGGATAGAGGGGGGGTTGACTAAAAAATTTTTTTGTTTGTGGTTTTAGTTTCATGTATGGGAGCCCCCCTTAAATGTCATATTTTTTTATGGGAGGGTCATTATTTTATATTTTACGCTTTACGATTCTCATATAATATATTTGTATGAGAATCATAAAGCGGTTAACAGGATACATCTGCTTACCCAATATTAGCGGTGTAATGCTTATAGTTTACAGAATAAAGTGGCTGTGACAAAACGGATGGATAGACAGACAGACAGACTGACAGAGAGACAGACAGACAAACAGACTTCACGAAACTATAAAGGTTCCGTTTTTTGCCATTCGGCTACGGAACCCCTAAAAGCCTCTGGAATTACCATTAAACGTTAACTTTTATTCTATTCGCTATTTCCCATTCTCTACATAATAAGAGCCGATTTTACCGACGTCAGATAATATTTCTACGATGAAATAAGTATAAAATGACCGATTTTAGTATTAGACCGTATTGGCTAAGTATGATGGGTTCCAATTCCATGGCGTTGCCGCTCTGAGGTCCTGGGTTCGATTCCCGGTTGGGTCAATGTAGAAATCAAAATTTTATATATTACCTCGGATCTAGGTGTTGTGGTCCCAGCGTTGCGTCTGACTTCTTACTATATTATTTACTTTGGGATCAGAGCAATCTATGTGATTGGAGTCCAGATATTTATTCATTTATTTATTTGTTACCTACATTTACAAGTTGTGGTGCTGTACATAATTAGTTTCAATGACCATTTGATTGATTTGAAAAAAAATATACAATTTCAAATGGCAATCAGCTTGATGGATAGACTATTAAATTACCAGCTTTTCTTACAAAATTTAACGTCAATAGATATATTTTAGCTTTTGTATAAGGAAGTAAACTTACTTAAAAAGAAATAGAATACATAGGTACTATTGAGGTCTTTACGTACGTTACTTGTACAAACGCACCCGCTGAACATCAGCGTCGTGGTGTGCGTTCCGCTGCTATGACTTATGCTGGAGCGGATGCCTTTTTGACTCGAGTAGTCTAGTTCCTTGCTTGTATTGCCGGCTTGTATTTAGAGGTAGAATATACCAATCTATAGATACCCTATTTGCATCAATTTACGCACAAATAAAAAGATTTGCCGACATCATTAACAATAATTTTGTTACTGAAAGCATTATTTATATTGAACTACAAAACTTTTAATAATTAGCAGTAAGAAGCTTCATTAGGTAGACAATGTCAAAACTGCTTATATTGAACTTTGAAAACGATTCCAACGAAGGTTAATACTACAAAAGTAGGCTGCGAGTCAAACAATCTGAAAGATTTGAAGCTACATAGGATTTGCAATTCGTTTTGATCGTTTAAAATTTGTTGGTAACACAAGTTTATTTTTTTATTAAAAACACAATTACATCACGTATTTTCCTTACCATCTTCATTTATTTAGATAATGGACTTTATGTATAAGTATACTAGTCACGTGTTCAGAACAAATTTTGTTTTGTATTTTTCTAGAATTGTGAGTATGCTTGTGCATACTTAC
>CAWUPE010000558.1:0-33194 GCA_963924145.1 Pyrausta purpuralis
AAAAACAATCAAATCTAGTTTTTAATATTGTGAGACTCTGCAGTGCACCCGCAGTACCGTGAATGCTGGAAAGGCGCTTTTGCCGACTCGGGCCGAGCGCAGCCAATACAATAGGTGTGTATTGTCAATTGCAGTAGGTACACTCAGCATTCACCGCACGCAACCGCACGGACAGTTACTTAAAATATATATATTTAAAATTACATAGTAGTTGGTAGTTGACTTAACATACCCAAGCAAGTAGATACATTTTAATGAAAAATAAAAAACAGTCTTAAGTAATAAACAACAATTAGGTAGCTACTTTCGAGAAAGAACTTGGGTGACATGCTTTTTGTATAAAGTCAATGAAAGACTAAAAATATCAATACCATTAAGGTCGGTATTGTATTGTTTCATTACCCTGTACAGCGGAGCTCGCTTCCCAGCATTAGTCTTGCATTTTGGTGGTGAGAATAAATCGTGGTGCTAGTTATTACGAATTCTATGGATTTACTTGGTATTTTATAATAAATAGTATTTGTTAATTGAATACAGCCAAACGAATTATGACAAAGATTATATAAAAATGTTGAACTTAGGAGCGACCTTCTAATCTGTAAAGAATGTAGCAAGAATTTTTCTAGTGATTTGTCGTATAACATTTTTTGGTTTAAAAATATTGTTTAATATAAGGATTACTCAGTTGGGACGATCGAGAAAAAATAAGATTTTTATTTTCTCTTAAACCAGTAAGATTTCAATCACGATCTTTGTTTCAAAAATTTTTACAGAAGCATAATTTATAATAAACATGTTTCATACTTTTTCAGGATAAGGTGTTATTTTCAGAGACCACTCAATTGAACATAGTGCATTCTGAGTGGTCAATATGAATCGCCCGAAATCTTAAACCGCGTTGAAACGATTCGGAAATTTGTCAATCACCTTTCAATAATTCTTCACAATTATTTTAAATGCAAATTATGAACACATAGTTAGTATATTCTTGGATACGCGTTATGGCTTATTCTTCAGGAGTCCAGATTAAGTGATCCAGTTAATTAGTTCTAACTTTCGTTGTTTAGGTTTCTCAATTTTTATACCTTAAGATGGAGCTTTCACAATTAATTCCTAAATCCTCTTATAATTTGGTTGTGGTTGGATATGTTTTTTGAAAAGATCACCCAGTCCACACGCCCATTCGAAATGATACTACTGATACTGGTACTCTATGAATTGATGACACAGACATTAAGTCACAGTACAGATTCATAATTCAAAAATCAAATTTCAAGGAAAACGTCAAAATATTCTCGTCATATTTGCAACACATTTTTAGCTTTCTTTATACATAGCCATAACAACTCACTGCCGTGTTGTGATGTATTTTTCCTGAATTCGACAATTCGAAACTTGTCGAACTATAGATTGAATATCGATACCTTAAAAACCATCTGTTTATCTATAGTATCCATATTTGGCCTCGTCATTACATTCTGTGTTGCACAAACAAAATAAAGTACAAATGGCGGACTATATCCTTTAAAGCATTCTCTACCAGTCAATAATTGGGTGAGGCAGAAACAGTTACTATCACTCATATTGATAGTGCCACTTTTTAATAGGGGTCACATTTTTTTCAGAAAATATCTGTAAAATGTTGCCCTGTCTATTTATTAATAAGACAAATCATCACGTGACCAAACCCGCCGAAATACACGTTAGCAAACAAGCAATGGTTACTTCTTTATTGTAGATAGTAATAATACTAATGTCAGCGCGACGCAGCGGCCCGGTGAATAACTACCGAATCCTTTCAGCAAAGCTAAAACACCACAAAAAAAAACATTTTTTTTTATTACAGAATAAGGTCAATTGAATAAAACATCATTGGGGGTGTCTGAGTTATTGCGCATTTAACATTACACGTTATTTATATTGTGGCTGATGAAAATTATAAGAAGGAAGATTGTCAATTTATGTAAGTGATCCATTTTTCCTGTATTACTCACTCGTTATCCCCATATTACTGGGCTTAGGGTGACCAAGTCATTCTTGTCATTTATTGAAATAAATATAAATGGCACAATCGTAAGTTGGTACAGGAAAATCCTGAGCAGGTGGTTATATTTTAACCTCAAATTTAAACTAACTTTAACTGCGTAAGTGACGCAGCGCTTAAAAGCGACGGCTGCGGCAGAGGTCCCGGGTACGATCCGGTCGAGCCAAAAATGTGTACCTGGGTTTTCCGTTCAGAAATTCTCAGGGTAGCCTGGAGTTCGGAAGTTAGCGGTGTTTCACCCCGTGTCTCGTAAAACACGTAGAGCCGTAATTGGTCTCCGGTCGTGTCAGATTGCTGTCCCATCGGGCTATGAGGGTGAAAAGAAAAGATAGTGCACCTGTGTTCGCGCACATACTTGTGCACTATGTTAAGTCCCGCGCAGTCTGCTGGTCGTTGTGACTGGCGACTGTAGTCCAAATTGGCGGACGGACTATTAGATGTTAGCTTGCTTGAGTAAATCGTGGTCTCGAAACACCTCGGACACCCGGATTTGAATCCAAGTGAATCCATTGAGTTGTTAATACTACGTCTTGGGAGTGGTGCCTTGCGTGACGACATCGTCACAAACTATTGGCGGACGTTGAAATGACAAATGGCTGGCTGTCATAGCGAAAAGTAATTAAACCAAAGTTATTTTAATGAAACCTGCGTCGATTCCCTGGCTCAATCTCATCTTCCACAAACCTCTTCTGAGGTTGGAAGCGCTGCTGCTTCCGCCGAGTCTCTTAAACGGCGCAAATATGCTGGGCTAAGCAGCTCTGTTTGAGCCGTTTGGGGTTGAGACTCTTGGGCCGTAGGGGCCTAGTGCACATCGCCTGTACAATGAATTAGCCAAGCGGTTAATTGATTGTACAGGCGACTGGAGAGCTGGCGCATTTCTAGGCAAAAGGATTAGTTTAGCTATCCAAACAGAAAATGCAGTCAGCCTTCTCGGCACCATGCCGCTATTGCAGGTCCCAGATTTGGATTTTTTTTTTTATTTGTAAATAGTTTATTTTATTAAGGTTAATTTTCCTTTTTTATTTCTTTTGATACTACAACAAACATGTATATCACCTTAGTTAATTAAACTTTATCAGCTTTTAATGAAATATTGTATTAATCAGAAATTCTATTCAATTAATAGAATAGAATGCACTACTACGTCAATTTTGTACTAAAATTGATAGAGAATTGGGGACGGAAGTCCTCTAATGTTGTCTTTTCGGTCACTGCAAGCGCTGTCATCGATTTGGGTTCCCCACCACCTTCTTCGTACACAGTGAATAGAGAAGCTATTATGGGTGCCAAGCAAAAATGTGTTGTAACTTTGTGACAAGATTGTGATTATTCCTTGAAATTTAATGTCAAACATTATGCCGTTTGAATGCGTTGATGTCAAGTGGCATCATTTTATAGGGCACGAAATTTGATCGTGGTGTCAGTTCTATAAGCTGTTTATAGTAACTCATCGGGTTAAACGGTTTTTTTTTCAACGAAATTCCGAGATTTTTATTTACTCAGATATTTTCTGTTTACTGGATATCATGGTCACACCGTCGAAGATACTTGACGGTACGTTAATGTAAATATGTTTTACTTTTCCCTATTTAGTATTCTAGTGTGATACATTGCGGTAGGAGTTGTTTATTTACTATTTTATTATGAGTATGTATTTTATTTTGTCTGTGTTCATTATTTTGTTAATAGACATTGTTTTTGGAGCAGCAAAAGCAGGTAAGTTATATTTTTACCCGCGATGGAACGGAGAACATGTATGCGTGTAAGGTGAGAGGAGGTTTGTGTGTTTGTGTGCGCAAACGAATGTTCCCATGTATCGGCTTGACCGATTGACATGCAGTTTTCTGTAACGGATTTGTAATTTATTGGCGATGGTTCTTAGAAAGATATTATAGTGTTAATCCCTCAAGCGTATGTGAACGAGACACAATGCAAATTCTATTGTTATGCGGTTGCCTGCAACCGCTCGGTTGTTGAAGCATTAATCCACCAGCAGCTGCAGGGGGCGCTGCAGTTGCCGTCTTTCTTACGTGAAATGACAATTGAATATTCCCATGTATCTCAAGAACGGACATACTGAATGACATGGAGTTTCTGCAGTGTATTCGTAATTTATTGGCGATGATTTTTGTGATTTATAAATAGTCTAAATAAATAGTATATTAAAAATATTAAAAAATGTAACTCACACACACACACACACACACACACACACACACACGCACACACACACACACACACACGCACACACACACACACACTCATACTCACACACACACACACACACACACACGCACACATTTAAACACACACACACACACACATTAGTAGTAGTATTCCGACAGGGGACGATGCAGTTACATATTTTTGGATTCATCTCTGGGATTGTTAGGCTTTTTTTGATACAGCTTTCATAGGGTACTTAAATATTTATCAATGACTAGTGGTCCCCCGCGACTTCGTCCGCGCGTTTTTCGATTTTTTCTCGCATCTTGAACCTTCCCTAGACCTCCACGAATATTTCAAGACTGAGATAAGATAAAAACATTCAGCCGTTCTCGAGTTTAGGTGCGACTAACGAACAGCAATTCATTTTTATATAGGTATATAGAAGATAATTCTTAGACAGTTATTGCACATTGCCTCTTGTTCCTATCACTACGGTGCCAGGTTTTAATAATTATAAATAATAAAAATACTTACACACCATAAACATAATATTTACACAAGATAATATGTTATGTATTCGCTTTTAGTTTAATTATGGCGGTCTTATTGCTTGAAGAAATTTATTCCAGACAACCTTCAGGTATAGGAAAAGAAAAGCAATAAAATTGAAAGAAGAGGTTTTTATAAAGAAACAAAAGAAGATGAGAAGTACACATTACGTAAAATTAAATGTCAACAAATAATCATTAATTTTATGCGAAAACGTGTTAAATAAGGAAACAAATTAGATAATTTTGATAAAACCAACGACGGTTAAAATTATATTCTTCTTAATTAAAAAGGTAATCAAATACCTAATTTTTCTCCAATTCCCCGACCAAAAGTGAGAATGCTTCGGCATTAAGTCTGCCATATCGTGTACCGTTTGTTTGTGAATGCAGTTAAATAATCAAAGTTTTTTAAGGTATACTGACCCTAACGGTAATGAGAAATGGAACTATAACGAAGACCTTCAAATATGATGACACACTGAATTTCACCTGTTTGGAGTCAACTTCTAAGAATACTGAAATCGTACTATCTTCTCCAGGTAAGTAGGTGAATTCCTTGAATTTAATTAACTTCATCAGGCAAGCATAAGGCCAAAGGATCTTCGACATGTCAGCGGCCGTGGGCCTGCCGATGACATGCCGTCCAGACAATATTCAAGTTCTATTCATGTGGCAGAGCAGTTTTTAACGGAATTCAAAAAAGAGGAGGTTATAATTTCGACAGTATGTATTTTTTGCGGCTGTGTTAGTTATCACAGTCATTTGTAGACCGATTTGTCGATTGGTTCCATTGTAGCCAAGTCGGAATCTGATGATGGAATCTTGGAGCAATCGAGGGAAACCCTCAAATTTTAAAGGCACGTGTAGTGTTTTTGTACTAGAATCTTAATGTTGACGTTTTGTTACATTGAATGGAGCTGAGCTGATGGTGGAACTCCTTAACGCTTAGGAGTTCAGTTATTATAATGATTAAACTTATGATAGGTAGTTTGTAACTTCTTAAAGCAGTCATGAAGTGAAACCCATTTTTATGTGATTACAGGAGGGGAAGCCTCCTGTAATCACAAAAAAATCAGACTTCAAAACCAAAATACTAAAAAAAGTCTTAAATAAACTCTTGACCTTTAAAGGAAAGGAATCCATTTTAGGCAAATAATTTATGTTGGAATCCGCGCCACCACTTTGACCATCTCCAGCATCAACTATCAGAACACCGACTCCAAAAAGAAATTGGGTCGCCTAAAATGGATTTCTTTCCTTTGGATGGTTTTGAAGTCAGTTTTTACTTTTTTCTTTTAGATGGCAAAATCAAAGTACCAACTGAAAAGTCTTACGTAATATATAATGGAGCACGTACTAACGGGTCGCATATCATGAAATTCACTTCACTTTCAGTAAACGTAACATGTTTTTCTCTTGATGGTAAAAACCAAAGTATCGGAAATGTTACTATAATTCTCACAAGGATTAAAGAACCAGGTAAGCAATTTTGTCGTTTAATAATGTATACTTAGAGCTTTATTTTTACTCTTTTCTAAAAAAAGTGACCAGTATAGCTTGTACTAATTTTATAAAGCTGAAGAGTTTGTTTTCCGTTTGTTTGAATGCGATAATCTCAGAAGCTACTGAACCGATTTGAAATGTTATTTTTGTATTTGATAGCTTATTTATCGAGAAAGACTTGAGATTGAAAAACATCACGCGATGGGAGAGGGGGTAGAAAACTCAAAAGGCACGGACGCAGATGTGATCCGCCCGCGATATCATCTGCACTCAGAATGTTTAAATCGCACCGGTAGTTCCTAAGATTTGTGCGTTCAAACAAAGTCATCATCAGCTATATAATATCATTCTAGCAGTCCTACATATTTTCATTTTTTTTTCATTTATTTATTTATTTCGACCAACAAAGGATCAAATTGTTCGTTACAAAAGAGACTTAACCTAATGTTAGTATACCAAGACTGTAAGACACAATACTAAAAAAAATACATTTTTGATAGCACAACAGGTCAGACTGTCACCACGTGAACCATGCTGCAGTGGTTCAAGTAGTGACAATCCAACCTGTCGGCGAATGCTTTTAGGACGCCGCTAGAGCTATCCCTTACCCTGCGCACTAAGGACGTACACCGCTTTCGCATGACTGTGTAAAAACAGTCCACCCTCGCGTCAGCAAACATTCCAGAGGCACTGCAGTAGCGAGGCAACCCCATCAGTATCCTAAAAGCATTATTGTACTGCACCCGTAGGGCGCTGTATTGTTTTTGCGCATAAGAAAGCCACAGGCTGCTCGTGTAGAGAGATGTACAGTATATCTTGAAAAGAGTTATTTTTACTGGTGCAGTGCAGCGAGCAAACCTACGTGCGATTATATTCGCCCTTACAGAAAACGCCCTACGTTCTCGTTCCATATCTGCGTCATCTCTCAAGTCAGACGTCACCACTTGCCCGAGATATTTGAACTGTTGTACTCGTTTCAGAGGTACATCATAAAGTTTAATGTGAGGTATGTTTCGCGTGTGTTTTCCTCTGACTTGGAAGACCATACACTCACTTTTCTTGGTGGTGTACATCAAACCATGTCTGAGAGCGTACGCCTCACAGATACCCAGTAATTTCGACAAGCCACAGACAGAGGCGCTCAGCAGCACAATGTCGTCCGCGTAATTTATATTATTCAGGCAAATGCCGTCAATATGACAACCGACGCGTGTGCTACTGAGCTCCTCTATAAGCGCATTGACGTACAGGTTAAACAGCTTTGGTGAGCTCAAACCACCCTGCCTTACTCCACACTCCAGCCTATACGGCTCCGAGTAATCGTTTCACCATCTGACGACATTGACCTGGTTTAGATACCAATATTGAAATATTTGAATGAGATATGTTGGCATATTAAGTCTCTGCATTTTTTGCCATAGGATATCGTAGTTTACCAAGTCAAATGCCTTCGTCAGGTCCAAGAAGCAAGCGTAAACGGGCGTGTGTCTCTCTGTGTGGTATTTGATGGTCTGCTTTAAACACAAAATAGCTGTCTCAGTCGAAAGACCAGGCCTGAAGCCAAACTGATTATCATGGAGTTGTATAAATATATCCAGCTCAGCATTAAGCAGACCATCAAACACTCTAGCTATAATGGTAGCCAATGAAATTGGCCTGTAGTTGGTCTTGTTACTAATGTCACCAGTTTTGTTTTTAACAATTGGCACAACAGTTCTCATCAATGCATCTGGCAGGTATGAGTGCCCAGCACAAAAACTAAAAAGCGTTGCTAGTAGCCTAGATAGATGTGGACCAGCGTATTTCAGATGCTCAATGCTTAAACCGTCGTGGCCAGGAGACTTGCCACGGGACATTGATCTAATAATATTCCTAACGTCAGCTGCTTTGAACCTGGCACTGAGCCCCACACCACGAAACCCATCATTGACCACCGGCTTCGACGGCCCTAAAGGAGACTTGACAGTAAAATGCTCTCTAAATAATTCAGCTATACTTTTTCCATCACTCAAGCCATCGATACTCAC
Organism: Pyrausta purpuralis; assembly: GCA_963924145.1. NCBI lineage: Eukaryota > Metazoa > Arthropoda > Insecta > Lepidoptera > Crambidae > Pyrausta > Pyrausta purpuralis. The sequence goes on from CAWUPE010000558.1 coordinate 8,295, forward strand.
TGGAAGGCCAGCTCTAGCATTCAATTTATTGGTGGACTTCCAAAAGTTGCGAAAATCATTCTTGGAATGATGTGAAGCCAAAGCGTCCATCTTCAGCTGTTCGGCGTGGTTTTGACACCACTTTAAGCGCGACTTAAAAACACTCCTGCTATTTTTCATCTCCTCATAAATATGACCTGATCTAGGCCTACCGAACCACACCCATCGATGAAACTTTATTTTTCCCTCTCTATGAAACTCACTTACATGTCTATTCCATCCATACACAGGCCTCTTACGGTTACAATGTTTTAGCACCCCACTATCCAAAGCAGCTTGACTTAAAACATTAACTATGTCACTATACAATTGATCAATGCGCTTATGATGTTTCATGTCACTACAATTGTAATCACAACAACTTCGAAATTCGTCAGGAAAATCAATAAGTCGCAGTTCTTCATGACAATATTTTGTATATGATTCAACTTGATCAGGCTTTCTCACTTCCCACACTACCTTATTACATAAGGATTCATTTCGATTACACATTATTTTAGGTTTAATTAATTCTCAATTACACTTAAGTATTACAGGATAATGATCGGACCATGAGACATCATATTTAACATACACATTTTTGATAGATAGCAAGGCAGAATCAGAATCAGTCGTTACACAGTGGTCTAACAAACTCTTCAGCTTTATATTATTAGTATAGATATTATTGATAATTGACGTTCATTTTTAGTAGGTACGATTGGTAGGTATTTAGGTTCTATTATCTTAATTTTAGTAACGTTTGAAATTCAAATCGACTTTCTGATTTTAATCAGGCATATTTCAATATTTTTTACATAAAAAATATTTTTAGGGTTTTTTGAAAACGAAGAAAACACAGTTTGGGTCTGTATTGGTGGCTCAATCTGCTTATTAGTTATTTTGAGCGCATGTGTGGTTACAGAATGCAGAAAAGGAACAAGAAATCAATCAATGGTAAGAACCCGATTACTAATAACATAGAGAAAAAAGTAGAAGGACGAACTTACTCCGTCCATATACGCAATGCGAGAAAATCAAAAAAGAAGAAGAGTCGGTTTTACCAACGTCAGATTAGGATTATTCGTCAATCACAATCCAAAATGCCTAATTTGAAAACATCATCTATTTGCCATCTATCATTTACGTCATGACATTTTAAAATGGTCGTTTTATACTTATTCGGCCGTATAAGTCTCTAATAGAATAAATTAAAAAGGCTCTATAGGAAAAGCCTAGACCTCCATTTGACCTATAACCAACATGTTTTTATTTTAGAATTTCTGATATAAAATCCTAATTAACACAAAACAAACTCATCTTTTACAGATTTTAAGAGAAGGCAACAACTTTCAAACTGCTGAAAACGTTTATCAAGAGACTGGGTGTTCAAGACTTCCTTATTCAGATCGAAGTAGTACCTTGGATGAATCTGTGAGTACTTGTATCGATGTTTTACATCACGAACGCCCATGGGCCATGCTTGCTTGTTTGCGTTAACTAGAGGCCCCCTTGATTTTGTCCGCGTGTTATGTTTTACTAACTTCCTGTAGGTTCTATATTATCTATATTTTGTTCTAAAGCCTAAAAAAATCTCAAAAAATATTTTTCCCTTCTCTTTTTACTTGCTATAATTTCACAAAAAAGACTATCCTATGTTAGTGTCAGGATTCAAACCATCTCTATACATAAGTTTATCCAAACCAGTTCAGTTGCTCAAGCTTGAAGATATTGCATACAGACAGGCAGAAGATAAAGAGACAAACACACTTTTGCAACATTATTATGCGGATCGGTGGAAAGTAGGGATCGTTGCATATCACGACGAGGATCTCATCAATATAATATTCGTCAAACGATAAAAGTCAGTTATCACTGTCAGTAACTTCATGAACCAACAGACTCGTTTGCTACGCTGAATGGGGCTTTTAAAATGCCTTTGATGCTCATTAAATCTGCAATCATAAAGTTTTTTTGTTACAGGTTACTTACGCATATGCATACGCCCTCCCTTTCAACCATAATGCAAATAACTCCATACCTTCATGTATGAATTCCAATATCGATGCATTATATACTCAAGTGGTGCCAAAGAATCTGAGGAATAATCAGGACATCCCAAAATATGTAAACTTAGGTCAGTATCTTCCACATGAATGAAACGTTTCACCAGACTAGGCGACTGAAAGAAAATAGAGTTCCCTTCTAAATGATGATTTAAAAAGACTCACAATGGTACCTCAAAATATTGTGCGTCTCCCACAAATATACAAATATTATTAACATCCAAGACGGACTACAAAATGTACTCGTGCTAATCACACACAAATAATTCCTTTAAAATGTTACTTTTCAGCTATTCCAGAAGTCAGTAAACAATCAAACTATGCTGAATTTGAAAACCAAACCAACCGTGTAACAAAGGAAAATTACGTAAACGTAGGAGTGAAGATAAATGAAAAAGAAGAAGATGAGAATTATGCGGCAATATACGATACAAAGGGCTATGTTACAATGAGCTAGCTATTTCTAAGAATATAATTTTTATTATAGGTATACCACTTTATTCAGACCTCGCCTGCGGGGTACAGGGGCGCGGGTGAGGCGAGCGCGGTGAGCTTAAGTGGATCCGCGCCGCCGCGAGGTCTCAATTTCGCGGTCTACCTACAGAAGTGTGATTTTAGCACAGGCTAGGTTTTTTTATGCCACTTGGAGTAGATATTTCATTTGAAAAAAAATATGGTTGACGGGTAGAGAATTCTTTGAGCATTTAGTCGGCCAAATGTTCTGTTAATTTAGGCATGAAAAAAAAGATTTTATTGTTCAATATTTCCCTCCACGTAGAACAACAAATCTTCACTCTTTCTAATAATAATAATAGCATAGTATTGTCGAGGTCACCGCAACATTACCACCTTAAGGGTCAAATTTGCTTGCACTTCGGGTCGTATTTTGTTTGCAGTGATGCCCAGTTTTGTGTCATGTGTTCAAGCAATTTTCGTTTGAAAGCGGTCATGTTGCAAAGCACTCGACTCGATGTGCATTATTAAGTATTTAAGAGTTCATTGCAATTAAAATATGTTTAAAAATTTAATAACTTTTTCTTTGCAATTCAGTATATCAAGATTAGTCAATTCTCAATAAGCAACAGTTTTATTGACCCTGTTATAATGACATTTGAGTTAATTTTGCTGTTCCAAAGCTCACTGGGTTCAGCTTTCGTTGGCCAGGATCTTTGCTCTCTTTACATTGACTGTTACTCGTATATACCTAAGTCAAATTGTGATTTATTTTTTGCTAGACCTTTCTAGTATTGTTAGTCAGCTCAATACTTAATAAAGTTTATAAAAAATAAAAGTCGTTTTACTTTAAAGATATTGCCCTGCATTTTTATTTGGGAAAGAATTCCGCGGTCGCTGTGGAAAACCGTGGGGACGCCTATGGTCATCAGAGGACGTTATTTGGCTGATAATGATGATGAGTTTCTCTTAACTATAAAAGCTGTACTTTTTATACCATCTGTTTCGGTGGCGCAGCGGTAGGAGGGTCGCACTATAAAGCGACGGCTGCGCCAGAGGTCCCGGGTTCGATCTCCGGGTTGGGCCAAAAATATGTACCTGGGTTTTTCTATATAGAAATTCTTAGGACAGCCCGGAAAGCACGTAAAGCCGTTGGTCCTGCGCCTTATCTCTCTCCGGTCGTATCAGATTGCTGTCCCATCGGGCTATGAGAGTGAAAGGAAGGTAGAAGTAGAAGAAGAAGAAGTAGAAGGTAGAGAGTGCACCTGTGTTTACGCAAACACTTGTGCACTATAATATGTGCCGCGAAGTCGGTTAGTCGTTGTGACTGGCCACCTTAGTCGAAATCGGATAGGGGGACTTATATTATTATGTTGTGTCTTTTCCATTCTCGGAACCATGGAGTCCCAGACCTTTGGAAGGCGTACATGAGGCCGAAACCAACACGCAAAAGTCCTTTAGACAACATTAATTTAAAAGCTGTGTGACACAAACCGACGATTATCCCTGTATGCACTATACAAGTGCACCCAAGGACAACCCCCGGTTTATGTAGGGCTATTGCAAGATATGGACAAAAAAATACTGAGTTATGGGTGTCGGTGTTAGGTGGACTGGTTAACTGGGACTGTAGGGGATCGAAATAAGAACCACGCTTTTTTTGGAAAGGCTATCGCGGCGCGACCGAGGAGCGGGTTTTGTTGTTGCCGTGATTTTGACACACACTGAGAACTAACACTAACTAATATGGCGGGAACGAGTGAAGGGATGAACTGCGCTCTGATTGGTCCGCTCATCGGTCGTTCACGAATGATTTTATTCAAAATATAAGAAGGTACGTAATACAATTTTATGCACACAGACAGAAATATAAATAATAAAAATATGCATGTGTGGTGCGTCGCCTACAATTCTGCCTCCTTAGTGCAAACTAGTAAGCAGAGCTGGCTAGTTAGCACTACCTTCCCGTGGGGTTATAAGTAGAGCGACGCGTGTCACGGGGCGGCGCAGCACGCCGGTGCGAGTGCGCACGTCGACGACGCGGACGCGCCCGTCGCGGCCTGCATGGGTCGCACTCACAATGCCGTGTCGCCAACAGTTTCGCTCTAGATTAGGTTCGATGATGACGACATAATCGTTTACCTGTAATGTTTCTCCTTCGGAGGTCCACTTCTGGCGTGGCAGTAGGGTGGGCAAATATTCCTTGAGCCAACGGGCCCAAAACATGTCAGTGAGTCGTTGCGCCACCCTCCAGCGTTTCCTTAGGCACAGGTCTTCGTCGTTGTACTTACCAAAATGAGGATTTGGTAGTGATGAGCCGATCAAAAAATGATTAGGGGTAAGAGCTTCCGGGTACGCCGGGTCATTTGATACGTATGTTATTGGGCGACCATTGACCAACGCCTCTACCTCAGCCAGCAAGGTAATTAAAGTTTCTTGGTGAGGTGCACGCTCTTTTAATACAATCTTAAGGGAAGACTTTACAGTACGAACCATACGCTCCCAGGCCCCACCCATCTCTGGTGCACCTGGGGGTAGAAACCTCCATTGTACACCCTGAATGGTACCAGCTTCAGACACTGCCTCCTTGTCTAGATCAGCAATACTCCGCTTCAGCTCCGCGTCGGCACCACGCAGGTTTGTTCCGTTATCAGAGATAATTACCTGGGGCATTCCTCGACGCGCAGCCATCCGTCGAAGAGCCATGATAGTGGAGTCGACGGTAAGGTTTTCGGTCACCTCGATGTGTACTGCCCTTATTGTTAGGCATGTAAACAGCATGCCATAACGTTTCTGTCTACCACGGCCGACAGTTACTTCGAGCGGGCCGAAAAAATCTACTCCAGTATAACTGAAGGGGCGTCTATTATGTTGCAACCTCGCTGCTGGCAAGTCACCCATGCGCTGCGGCTGCGGTGTCGCTCGTCTATACCTACAGTACAAACAGCGTGATGAGATCGCGCGGACGGGGTCGTAGTTTTAAAATCCAATAACGCTGCCGTAAATTATTAACGACAAGTTCGTTCGCACCATGAAGTGCTTTACGGTGAAAATATTCTACTAGTAAGCGCGTAATTTTACGGCCACCGACGCGCAAGATGCCGGTTTCGTCGAGGCAGGGAGTCAGCTGAGTGAGGAGTGGATTATTTTGTTTTAAACATGTTATTTCATTTGCCAATTGAGCACCCAATAATGCAGCCTGCAATTCTAGCCTAGGAATCGAAATAGGTCTCAGTGGGCTAACCCTTGATTTGCTAGCAACGAAACATATTAGTACACATCCATCTATGCGTGTAAAACGCCAATAAATAACAGCTGCGAAAGCTTTAGCGGAGGCATCACAAAAGATATGAATTTGTTTATCTATTATGTCATAATAATCATTCGAGTTATTATTCATGAACGTCAACATCTGCTCAGATGAGTAACAACTTACCCATTCGTGCGCATTTCCATAGAAGCGCGGAATGCGAAGCAAGTGTAGGCATTGTAAATCTTTGAGCCAATTAACCCACAGAGCGTGCTCATCGGATTGGATGCGGCAGTTCCATTCAACACCGCTGCGATGTACATTTTGAAAAATAATTTTACCTTTTATGATAAACGGGGAAAGAAAGCCGTGAATATCGTAAATTGACATAATAACACTCAACATTTGAGCTTCAGTAGGTATTTGAGTACCGTTCAAGATATCAGGTGAAATGCGCTCCAAAGCTATTTTAAAACCAAAACAATCTTCGCTAGGATGCCACATCAATCCGAGAGTGCGCTCAGTTGTATTCGTAGCTCCGTTCTGCAGCTGTATGGCGGCCGGCGCAAGCGCCTCTGTAGGTATAGACTGTAGTACTTGCGTATTGTTGCTAGACCACCGCGTTATGTCAAAGCCACCCGATCTGTGAATATCGGTTATCTGGCGCACTAATTGTTTAGCCAGGTTGCTATTGCGGCACGAATGTAAACAGTCGTCCATATAGTGATTATTTATAATTACATAAACTGCTTCGGGGCATTCATGCTCATACTTGATCGCGTTTTTATTTTTTATATATTGCGCGATAAATGGTGAACATGTAGCGCCAAACAGCAAACTTTGCATAACGCATGTTTTCACAGGCGCATCGGCGTTTTCTTGCCAGAGAAAACGAAAGACATTTTGATCTTCCGGCCGTATTTTAATTTGAACGAAAAAATCTTTGATATCGGCCGTCAGAGCAATCTTGTGTTCACGAAAACGTAATAAAATACCTAACAATGAATTATATAGGTCAGGTCCGGTAAGTAAAAAATCATTAAGGCATACACCTTTGACTTTGCCAGCACAGTCAAATACTAACCTCAGCTTTTCAGGCTTATTTGGGTTTTGAACCCCGAAATGCGACAAATACCATGTGTGACTCGGCGCGGGTTCGTTGACCTCCAGTTCCCGAGCGTAGCCGTTATCAAAAAGTCGCCGCATCTCCTGCCGATACTTATCTGCATACTTACCATCAGACTGAAACTTTTTTAGTAAGCCTTGAAGTCTAGAATGTGCGTATTGGTAAGTTTCTGGTAATAAAAGATTGTCTTTTGTAAAAGGAAGACCTACCTCCCATTTAGTGCCGACTTTTCGCGCCGTTTCGTCCAGAATACGCACTGCTCTCTCGTGTGCCGTATTCTCCCGCCTTAAGGTCGACACTCCAATGGAGTCGAGCTCGAACGACTTTCTTACCAAGTCATTTAATGCAGCTATATCAATATCAGACGTCTCTGAGTGAGCGAGATGAAAGGTATGGGCGTTCACGGAAGTGTGAGTAAAACCGTAGCAGCCATGAATGGACCAACCTAGTAGGCATCTCGTAGCATATGGTTCCTACTTATTACCATGCAGAATTTCATGAGGCGCAATCAAATTATAGTTATCTTCACCTATCAGTAGTCGCGGCACCACACATTGGTCACATACAAAATCTTTAATCTTTAGCAAGTGTTTACATTCAAGAGATTTTATTAATGACAAATCTTGTTTAGGTAATTTTAAATTATCAACTTGCCGTAGCGTTATATCATGACACTAGCGGTCCCCCGCGACTTCGTCCGCGCGTTTTGAGTTTGCTCCCTCCCCTCCCGTCGCAGCGTCATGTTTTATATCCTAAAGCCTTTCTCGATAAATAAGCTATCCAACACAGAAATATTTTTTCAAATCGGTCCAGCAGTTCCTGAGATAAGTGCGTTCAAACAAACAAACTCTTCAGCTTTATAATATTATTTGTATTTGTATTTAGTGCGCAAGCGCACGTTGTACTTAAGCTGCGAACATTATTTTGGTGCGGAGTTATGTTAAAACTGTGATAGCTCCTAAGATATTTATTGAAATCAAATGATATAAAGGGCAACTTAGTTCTAAATGAAATGCTCGTGATGATGAATGTATTTATTTTGATAAGAATTAATACCTGTGTGTATAATACACCTCTAAAAATAATGCATTATTTTTTACAAATTTATTAACAGAAAAAAGGTTGTAGTAAGTCAACCATAAAAGATTTTATTATAGAACCGGACTTTATTATAGAACTCTTAATGCTGAACAATCCTGTCATACATGATTTTTGTGTAACTTAAGCGGTTTCCGCAGCGTATGCAGCGGAAGCTCTCAAAAGGAATATCTTTCTCTCCCGTTTTCGCAACATTTTTCATTTCTGCTGTGGTCTTATGAGTCGTATCTTTATGTTATATAGCCTAAAGCCTTCCTCGATAAATGGCCTATCCAACGTAAAAAAAAAATTTCAAATCGGGCCAGTAGTTTTTGAGATTAGCGCGTTCAAACAAACAAACAAACAAACAAACAAACAAACAAACAAACAAACTCTTCAGCTTTATAATATTAGTATAGATATAGATTTATTTTCAAAGAAACCAGATATTTTTAAATTAACTTTAGGTACATCTGTTTGAAAGACATCGATGCCGAATGCATCGGTAAACTTAATAGGGGTAGACTGATAAGTAATAAGTCCAAGTTCGCTCACCAAGTCCTTATCGATGATGGATACAGACGACCCGTCGTCCAGTAACGCATAAGCACTCACTGTGCCCTTAGGGCCACTAAGATTTACCTTAATCACTTTAAGTAGCACTTCACTCACTGACCGCGGAGGAGCGGCGCCTGCGCCGGCGGGCACCGGGCCGCGCCGGGCGGGCGTCGGCGCAGGGTGCGCGCTCGGCGCTGCGACGTGCGCCACGGTCTCGCCGCGCGCTGACGCTGCCGGTGATGCTGGCTCGCTGGCGGCTGGTTGCGGCGGTGATGATGTGTTTTCCTCTTCGTTCGCAACTATGTTGATTGCATGTGTGCGTGCGTCCGGTTTCTTATAGTGCAGTAATCGATGATGCGATAACCCACAGTTATCTATGTCGCATACGGGAGCCGGACATGCAGTGTTATCGTGCCGATCTAGTAGGCAGCAAAAACACAGATTTTTAGATTTGACGAATCTCCATCGGTCTCTTCGCATAGCTCGTCTGAAAGGTCGGCATTCGGTGAGTAAGTGAGCCGATTTCGAGCAAAAAATGCATGATAACGTCGGCTGAGTTGAGTTAGCGGACGTAGTAAACACAGAGCGGTTGAACATAGGCTGACGAGACCGATGATCGTCTGGTTTTCGCCCGGGATGCTGCGTCGGGTCAGATTTGCGGATGTCTCGTAGATGTGCGACTCCGACTGTCGATGACATTGTGGCTTCTCGTTTCAGGAACTCCGCTAGCAATTGCAGTTTAGGTATATTGCTGACTAGCTTATCGTATGCGTACTCTGTCCACTTGCTTAGTAATATACTAGGTAGCTTCGAGATAATAGCCGTCGTTAGCTCTGGGCTACGTAAACAGTCAAACTGGCCGAGTGAATTCAAGGTTGCAACACAGTTATTGACTTTCATAGAAAAGTTGATTATGTCATGTTGATAATTACTCGTGAGTGGCGATAACTTTTTCATTTGAGTAGTCAGCTGTTGCACAATTAATTCGGCACTGCCAAACCTGAGTTCTAGCGTCTCCATGACTTGAGCTGGCGAAGTGCTGCCGATCAAAAGGTCGGTGACAGCCTCCTTGGCTTCGCCTCTGAGGGCTCGACGGAGTCTCCATAGATTCTCTGAGTCACTAAATTGGCAAACGCGTGTCGATTCATCGTATGCGTTTCGAAAATGCAACCAGTCGAAACAGTCTCCACTGAAGAGAGGTAGCTCACGAGGTGTAGACAAGCGTGTGAGGAGGCGCTCGTCTTGTTGCTGCGGTGCTGACGAAATCATGATGTCTTTGAGCGTGTGGGCGAGCTGAATAATGCCGCTGGCAGGTACATCGGGGGCGGGTGCGCGACCGCGTTCTGAGCCATCGGGTGCCGGCGCTGCCTCCGTTACCATAGGTGCCGCCGCTAGGGGCGACTGTGCGTTACTTTGTTCCAGCCATTGCTCCACGTCGTATTTGTCCTCTGTGAGGCTGACAGCCTTGCTCTTGTCGCTTTTAGAACAGCAATCTTCGTCCATCATCGCCAGATCGCATTCCAGCCGTTTGTCGATCAAATCCTTCTCAATTTTGGCTTTGGCTTCCGCGGCTGCTAGTTCCAGTTGCTTACGCCTGACACGGGATGACGATGTAGCACTAGGCGCTGTGATGGATTTGGATTTAGCAGATTGCATCTTCGTTTCGGAATCCATTGCCGTGTCACGTGACAACACGTGCTCCGATGCACTTTCGAGCCTTTCGAATAGGTTTTCGCGCGATTTGGGCATAAGCCTATTTTTGTGTGGCGTATGAAACATAGCCCTGATAAGATCTGGCCGAAGGAACAACTTTGTAGGGGATCGAAATAAGAACCACGCTTTTTTTTGGAAAGGCTATCGCGGCGCGACCGAGGAGCGGGTTTTGTTGTTGCCGTGATTTTGACACACACTGAGAACTAACAGTAACTAATATGGCGGGAACGAGTGAAGGGATGAACTGCGCTCTGATTGGTCCGCTCATCGGTCGTTCACGAATGATTTTATTCAAAATATAAGAAGGTACGTAATACAATTTTATGCACACAGACAGAAATATAAATAATAAAAATATGCATGTGTAGTGCGTCGCCTACAGGGACTATGGAAGAACTATGGCCCCTGCCTGACGTATGTTTCTCACACGGATAAAATGGCAGGGGGAGACTTGCACACTCAGTCGATGGGCCCCGCATTTTAGTTGCTAGCACTACTTGACGTAGACCCCAAGGAAGCAACACCAGTTGAGGTGCTAGGGGAGTGGAGAAGTGTACCACGGCTCTCAGGACAATTCCGGTAATCGTTCAAGATCCCTACATCCCAAGCATCTTACTGGCACACTTCCTTCCCTCAAGCATCTCTGCTCTAGCGAGTCTCCACTCAAGCCAGCCAATGAAGGCAAGCAAGAGGTGGGAGATCCTGTCCCTCGTCAGCGTTCACTCTGCCCGGTCAGTGAAGGCAAGACAGAGATGAAGAACAGGGGTCCTCCCAGGAGCAATCAGGTACGTGGGTTCGCTACTGCCCAACAGCTCGCCACAAAATGCCGTGCGTGTTTATTATTACTTTTTATGATGTTTTGAGGGGAAGGGAAATATTGATGAGGTAACGCAGCCTACGTGTTACAAAAAGCACTTGCGAAATTGAGCAGGCTTGCCTATATCCTGGTGGCTTAATGGTTCATGGTAAGACCCAAAGTTCGATTCCTTATTTGACAACTTTGATAAGTGAATTTTATTAAAGGTCGGGCGTTTTACTTACTTAATATAGTGTAGACGATCCAAAGTAAGTCTTGGCCTCCAAAACCAAGGCCTCGTTTCTCACGTGAATCGGTTTTATTCCGTGTGATAATTCTATTACAAGTTTCATAGTTCTACTGATTAATCAAGTAAAAATCCTCACTTCAAAAACCGGCCAAGTGCGAGTCGGGCTCGCGCACTGAGGGTTCCGGGCCATGCCAACATTAACTGTATTGGGGAATCCACTTACTTCTGCTTAGTAAAATACCACAATATTTTGTTGACAGCAAACATAACTTTGTTTTTCATAGTGCTGGTATGAAGAACAAAGTTATGTTTGCGGTTGTTGAAAATGTGCTATATCTCAAAAACTTCTTGTTCGATCACGTCGGAACCAATTTTCGTTGAAAGTATTTGTTAAGATCTTCATCTTCAGCTTAGTTTAGAAGTGAAATGGAGGGGGGGGGGGGGGCGCTCATTTTATCACTTTGGAAGCGTCTAGCTATAAAACGTTAGACTTTAAAAGACAATGGTTTTAGAAGCCTCTATGTTACTTTTAAAGGCCTATCCATAGACCCCCCACACGCAGAGGTTTGAGAAAAAAAAAACGGTTTTAGTTTCATGTATGGGAGCCCCCCCCCCCCCCCCCTTAAATATAATTATTTTTTATTTTTTGTATAAGAATAGCGTAAAGCGGTTAACAGGATACATCTTCCTACCACATTTCAACAGTGTGATGCTTATAGTTACAGAATAAATTGGCTGTGACATACGGACGGACAGACAGACAGACAGACAGACTTGACGAAACTATATGGGTTCCGTTTTTTGCCTTTCAGCTACAGAATCTTAAAAACTACGTCCTCATCCAGAAGAAGCCTGTTCCTGAAGTGTGATTGCTGTAAGTTGTAGTTAAAGTTTTTATTCTTTATTCTTTGAAGAAAAAAAAACAGATTGATCTTCTTTTTACGAATTTAACTATGCATAAGGATTGGGGCCCTGAGCCATCTCACTGAACTGAAAGAGTGAAGGAATAGAGACTGGGCCACTTTTTAAGTCTGTAATATAGAAATGAAGGCCAAGGTTTCTGCTGCTCGACCTATTTCAAACGAAAATCGCTTGCACACACGGCACAAAAACGGGCGTAACTTCGAATAAAAGATGACGCGAGAAACAACCAATTTTGGCTAGGCGCCTGTGCCCTCAATACATGGGTAGCAGCACTTAAAAGTGAACACGCCAGTATCTTATGCTGTTGTAATAAGGGTTATCTTTCAATGAAAATGTGCTACTTGATGTGCGGCTGTACAAAAGAAAGTGAATTATCAAGTCATGCAAACATAACCTTTTATGGTAGAACAAATGTTTTCCTGTTACAAATGTGACTATTTTCGATAATTCAACATCCTTATAGTCATCTTGGATAATTTTAACCTGTAAATTATCATATAATAGTAATATTGGCTTAATCTCTCTCCAGTTGCGTTGTGTCAGATTGCTGTCCCATCGGGCTCATCATCAGAATCATCTGCAAAGTATGACACCACATTTTACTCATTATCTACTAACAGATGCATTGCCCAATTAATACTCTAAAGGAAATAGACGATGCTAAAGTTTCAACGTCAGTGATCTCAACGCACGTATAACTAATAGTGATGATCTTACATTAATAACACAAAATATAAGAAGTATCTACAAAAATATTGATGACTTTCAATCTACTTTATCTTGTTTGAATTTTGATATAGATGTATTCATCTTGACAGAATGTCGTCTGGATCATAGACCTATCCCAGTCATTGCTAACTACATCTCCCACGCGTCTACCTTTAAAATAAACCAAAACGATGGTGTTGTGGTTTATATTAAGAGTCATCTTAAAGCGAATGTTAAGGAGATTAAACTCAAACATGCCTCTTGTTTACAAGTTGAAATCTTTGATAATATAATCCTGGGAATATACCGATCTCCTTCCAACCCAAACGCACAACCATTCATCAGCTCACTTTGCTCTCACCTGAATACTATAAAATGTAAAGAAACTATTGCTTTGATGGGAGATTTAAATATTAACCTTTTACCTAGAGTAAATGAACCCACGAATGAACGTAACAACAGAAATATATATCTTAACGAACTAGCTTTTCATGGAATCTTAACAGGGCACTCATTTCCCACTAGATTAGGTAATTGTTTGGATCACTGTATGTTAAAGACAAAAAAGAAGGAATTATCAGCATATGTGGCTGTATTAAACCTTACGGTAACCGACCATTGCTCTATCTTTCTGTTGCTATCGAGGATTGGAAGGAAACAGTACCCCAGGTGTAATTCATACAATATGGAAATGACCAAAAAAAATCTTATTGGTAAAAAAACTAGATACTCTTCTTACATGCGATGACCCTGACTTCGTTGCAGAAAACTTAATAAATAAACTGCGCGAATCATTACAAGAGAGTAAAACTGATGTAAGAGAATCTACAACACGTAAAAAACCTATAAAGCCATGGGTGACTCCTGGTCTTTTACGTTGTATTGAAAATAGAAATAAAATGCAATTAAAGCTCAGAAAAGACCCAACTAATGAAATACTAATAATTACATTCAAAAGGTACCGCAACTATTGTAACAATTTATTAAAAAAACTAAAACATAAATATGAGAGAGAAATGTTGGCTAAAAGCTCTAAAGATTCTAAACTACTTTGGAAAACTATAAAAACTATTACCAATCTAAAATCTACAAAAAAACCTAGTGCTGAATTACTTAATTGGGGCCGTCTATTAATCACGTGAGGCTCAAAAGGGGAGGGGGGGGGGGGGGTACGGAAAACATCACGAAACATCACGAGGGGGGAGGGGGGGTCTCGTGAGACATCACGTGTATTAATTTTATTTTTTTACATATCCCTACGAATCAGTAAGCTCTAGTGGCAGTGGGCACTTGAGCAGGGCACATAGCAGGGAACTGATGACCACTGGGGCAGAAAAGTTCTAGATTGGAAACCCTTCGACCAAAAGCGCAGCGTGGGATGTCCACCGACAAGATGGACAGACGACCTTGTAAAGATCGCAAGATCAAACTGGATGCAGACCGCTCACAACCGGTCGCTGTGGAAAGCCGTGCAGCCGAACAGCAAACTCGCATCAGCTCTCGTGCACGAATATTTCCTCGAACGTTTCGTCAATAACCAGACGAGAAGCGAGCGCGAATGTTAAATGCCATATAATAGTTTACGCAACGCGCACGAATATTTCTTTTCTGTTTTATATGGTGACCCAAGTAACGTACAAAATAATCAATTATTGAAGTGTTTTCTACCCTCAACACCGCCAACAACCATTTGGATTAAAGCTTTAATCATGCACAAATCAATAAATATAGCAACTGAGTATTTTACCGCTATTTGGTAAATTACGAGTATTTTACCATTTTTTACTATAAATTACCGTATTTTTCATAACTTACCATTTTATTTTTTTACCTGCCCAACTCTAGGCAGGGCACATAGCGCGAAGAAGTATTGGCCGTTGGGGCAGAAAAGTTCTAGATTGGACCTTTTGACCAAAGAAGCGACGTATTACGTCCACTTACAAGATGTTCTTCCTGTAAAGATCGCAGGACCAAACTGTATGCAGACCGGTTGTGATCGGAGGCCTATGCTCAGCAGTGGACGTCCTTTGGCTTAAAAAATCATTTTCTTTTTATTTGTCGCACCGCTCACAATCATTTCTGCTTAGCCCAAAGGTATGACTGGTAGAGAATGCCATATGACGTTCAGTCCACCTTTTATACAATTTATGGTTATGGAATACCTACGGTATAAATAAATAAATAAAAACTCTCATGAAAGGGTTCCATTTTTAACCAACTTCAAAAAAGGAGGAGGTTATTAATTAGACTGTATATTTTTATTATGTTACCTCATATCTATCATTTGTGGACAGATTGGGAAAAAAATCGCCTACCTTGAGGTTATACCTTCTAGTTAGTCGCATTGTTGCCAAGTCGGGATCTGATGATGACATCATGGTGGAACCGAGAGAAAACTTAAATTTAAAAGGCACGTTTAGTGTTTTCGTACTAGAAACTTAATAAAGACTTGTTGTTGCGTGTGACAGTTGAAATTGTGTGGAGCTGAGCTGATGGTGGAACTCTTAAACGCTTAGAAGTTACGCTTTCTGATGATGGGATCCTGGTGTATTTCGAGAGAAACCCTCAAATTTTAAAGGCACGAATAGTGATTTTTTACTAGAATCTTAATGTAGATAAGATGATACATCTAAAAATCAACATAGTGTTGAGCTGAGCTAATGGTGCAACTCCTTAACGCTTAAAAGTTCAGTGATTATAATTACAGAATTTATGAAAGGTAATTTGAAGCTTCTTAAGGAACAGAGGCAAAAGATGCAACTCCCTCCCGCTCTCCCATAATCACTAAAAATCAACAAAAAAATTTACTTAAAAAAAAGTTTATACCGACTTCAAAACCAAAGTGCACTATAAGTCTAAAAAATTCTCTTGATTCTCTCCAAAAAGAAAGGAGAACAATTAATTTTTGAAGTCAGCGCCATCACTTTGACCCTTTCAGGCATCATCTAATCAGAGCTCCGACACCAAAAAGGAATTGTTTTCCTAAAATGGATTACTGTTGTTGAAAGACTCCAGAGTTTATTTAAGAAAGAAGAGTTTTTCAGTGCATTTTGGTAGTGAAGTCGGTTTTACCTTTTTTGTTAAAGTTCTAGGCAAACTATTTCTTTTTGGAGTTAGCTCCTTGATAAATGATGCTTAAGATGGCCTTAGCGATGGCACCAACTGAGAGTTTCTCTTGTTAACATCAAGATCCCATCATTAGATTTCCAACTTGGCAACAATGGGACTAACTAGAAGGTAAAAACCATTTAAGTAGGGGATTTCTGTTTTCAAATCGGTCCACAAATGATTGAGATATAAGGTAACATACACTCAAAAAACATACAGTCGAATTAATAACCTCTCCTTTTTTGAAATCGGTTACGAAATAAGTAGTTCAACAAACTAATCATAAATTCAAATTACCTATTAATCCAAAATTATCCTGGTTGACTATGCCAAAAATGGTAACATTGTTAAGTTAACCGCAGTACTATTAATCACTAAGGTATACGTTTATCAGTTAGGGTATCCATGGTTTTTAGGGTTTCATACCTTGGAAGGAAATAACGAAACCTTTGAAGGACTTTGTTGACCCACTTTCTTGTCCGTCCGTCTGTCTGACACTGCCCTTATTCTTGGGAACGCCTGGAGGTATAATTTTTATTATTTTTATACAAATAATACCAAGCTGGAATTAATATAAAATACTCTAGTCTAATAGTAATCTAGTAATGGTCCTGGCTAATATCGGTTTATGTTAGTCGTTAAGCCTAGTCAGAGGCCTTATGGGAGGCTTGATAACATCTGACAGCAAGATTAGTCACTTGCCTTGCAAACACCCCTCCACCAACCCGCACTGAGCCCGCGTGGTGGAGTATGGCTCAAACTACCTTATAGTTGAGGTGAGGCCTTTGCCCAGCAGTGGGATATTACAGGCTAACTTTACTTTTACTTTTTTACTCCAGTCTACTTTCCCTTGGAGCTGTGGTGAAGCTAGCATTCGGTGTGCTAGTCCGATTCGCACTTGACCGCATTTTATTACTTTATTCTATTACCCAGTTATCACAAAAATGGGCCGTCAAATATATCACGCGTCTCACGCTTCCCCGCTAAACGAGCTAAGAAGAAGACGACAGCGCCAGCTAGTTGTGACGGTGGTAGACGGCGCTACATCTTATAATATTTCATAACTAATGGTCAGTGGTATACTTTTTCTTTAAATCGACCGATCAGAATGTTTAGAAGCCACGAATTCTAGTCCACAATCAGAACATTTTGAACGCGAGCACGGCAACCGCGAAAATTGTAACCGCCTTTCACACACTTATCAAAACAACTGCGATTTATCATCATACAAGTAAGTCCTAGCTAAAACAATTTTAAATTATAGCGTCAGTGCGTTACAATTGTTCAGTAACTATGCCTGCAAACTGCGAAACTTTAATTTGATGGCGAGCGAAGCGAGCCCGAATGCCAAGGTTCCTGGCGAGTCCGGCTAGTAGATCAGGCTAGTAGGCCGAACCAAAAGGCTCGGGCCGTATGTGTGGCTGATTTGGATAACACATTTTTTATTTTTTTTAAATAGGACCAATTACTGAGAGAAACGCATTCGGAGACAAAAAACTCTTCAGCTAGCTTCGTTTCAGCCCCGTCCACGTAATATTAATAGTTATTAACCAAATCCAACAAAGTAAAAATCATTTAAATCGATCCACCTGTTTTAGAGTTATACGCGACTTTCGTTATTATACAACTAGCTGTGCCCGCGACTTCGTCCGCGTGGAATAGTGACTTTGGGTAGATTTTTTAATTATAAAGGCTAATTATTTTACAAATAAGTTATACCGCGAATATGTTACAGCAATATTCTCAAATAATAGCATTCAGTTTGAGACGGATGGACGTTGTAGACGTGACAGACTGCCGAGAAAGCTGAGTCCTTTTTCTAGGCATTCTACTTATTAATTTAGTGGGAACTTTTTTATTAAAAATTATAATTTGGTAGGTAATTTAAAAATAGTGAGAAGATAAACAAAACTTAACAATTTCGTCATAAAAAATGTCCAAAACGTCAAAGCTTTGTAGTGATACAACAAAACAATACCCGATTACAATGAAATTTAAGATTGGTAAATATAAATTAAGTCAACAAACCTATTAATTAAGCATTAACCTAATGCAATCAATCACTTTACAGGGAATAAGAAGAACAATATCAAAATCAAATTACCTACTACAAAATCAAATTATAAATGCACATTTAGATTTAATACCTACCTATTTTAAATGGTACTTATTACTAAGTCAAGAAAAACTTTTATTACATGCTGAGATGAGCTACCGCAGTTACTTATACCTGCATAAATCAGAAGAAAGAATAACAAAAGTCACTACCTACTAAATCTATTAAACTTATTAATTAATAGATGCATTCAAAATTAAAACCTACTCAGTGGCGAAAAGAAAACTTTAACCTGTATAAATCTGAAGAAAGAATTTTAATCAAAAGTATTACTGAATCTACCTAATAGAAAATATCTGCAATCAAAATAATGAGCTCAAGTCCTTTACTACTCAGTAGCGAAAGGAAAACTATGTATTACGCGCTGAAATTACTTGAAGTATCGCAAAAAAAGCAGTTGCGCGGGACAACCATTCCGTAGGGAGCCGACTAAATTAATCTAATAGGTAAATATTTCAACGCAAAACATATATTTTAATGTAAGTGAGAAGCCACGAAGCATATTTAGCGCAAGCTTGCGTTGTAAGTACTTAAGCTGCGAGCGATTATTTTGATGTGGGGTTATTTCAAAACTGTGATAGCTTCTAAGATACTTATTAAAATCAAATGATGTAAACTTTGTTCAAAATGAAATGCTCGTGATGATGAATGTATTTATTTTGATAAGAATCAATACCCGTGTGTATAAAAAACCTTCAAAAATAATGTTCGAATAAAAATAGTAAAATATTTTAACGCAATACATACGCAGTTTTATTGTTACTAAGAAGCCAGCAACCATAGCAATTATCGCAAACGCACGTTGTAGTTAAGCTGCGAACATTATTTTGGTGCGGAGTTATGTTAAAACTGTGATAGCTCCTAAGATATTTATTGAAATCAAATGATGTAAAGTGCAACTTTGTTCTAAATGAAATGCTCGTGATGATAAATCTATTTATTTTGATAAAAATAAATACCTGTGTGTATAATACACCTCTAAAAATAACGCATTATTTTTTTACAAATTTATTAACATAAAAAAGGTTGTAGTAAGTCAACCATAAAAGATAGACATATGCTGTCGCGGACTTTATTATAGAACTCTTGATGTTGAACAATCCTGTCATACATGATTTTTGTGTAACTTAAGCGGTTTCCGCAGCGTACGCAGCAGAAGCTCTCATAAATAATATCTTTCTCCCGTTTTCGCAACATTCTTCATTGCTGCTGTGGTCTTATGAGTCGTATCTTTATGTTATATAGCCTAAAGCCTTCCTCGATAAATGGACTATCCAACGGAAAAGTAATTTTTCAAGTCGGGCCAGTAGTTTCTGAGATTAGCAGGTTCAAACAAACAAACAAACAAACAAACAAACAAACAAACAAACAAACCAACAAACTCTTCAGCTTTATAATATTAGCATAGATATGTAAAAAAAAACTGTCAGACCCGAAAGGGTCGAAAGTTGTCTTAATAACAAAACCAAAACAAGTATTAAAATTACGTTATTCATTAAAACATTTTTTTTATCGATTTTCAAAGTCAACAAGTTTAGCATCTATTTAACCTAAAACGGGGAAATCAAAATGCGTTATCACTCTTGTCGCGGTACACCTGCAAGTGCTCCGCGCCTCCCGCCTCGACAACCCCCTTTCGGGTTGACATGTATGCTTTTTTTAATGTAGTAAATTTTGTATTGCTTTTCTTGGGTATTTTTTTTCTAATATTTTATGAAAATTATTACACGAATAGAACCTAATCTCGATTCCTAATAACCCCTAAATGGGTCGGACAGGGGTTTTTTACTTACTGTATAAAGATAAAATTTTACTGCACAACTGAAGTTCGTACGAAAAGTGGAAACTTTGGTACGGTACTCTACTATTAGCTATACTCAGAACTAAGCAGAAATGAAATATCCTTTTAGGAATTGAACTACTGTTGTGTTTTTTTTTAAATTATAAATAACGACTAGCAAATGGTATTTTCATACATTTAGATTTGAATTTGAACGAACTATTTGAATCCACACAAGTCTTACTTTCATATTTTATTCCATGATATTGAGTGTGATGTGGTCACCTTAGTCTTAAAATTAACACGATCAAACATCCTTAATGTATGTTTAATTATGGTTGTTACAACTGTTTCATGTGCAAGAGAAAATGTTTCGAAGTGATCTTTTTGTTTTTTTTATTTCTGTCTTATGGAGAAGTCATTTAGAAAAATCAGGTAATAGTTTTTCATTGGCCTTAAATTTAAAAAAATATATATTTGAACTTATTCCGTGTGCCAAACGAATAATAAACTGCACATAAATATACAGTTTTTTTGCGTACAGCTTCCACTATTATGTATGGATGTTTCTTACTCCACGCAAAAATTACTAAATGGATTTGAGATTGATGAAAGTTTACAAAAATAATAGTATTTACGTGCATATTTATGCACGTAAATACTATTATTTTTGTACCTGTAACTGTAACATAACCTGTAACCCAGTATTTACTGGGTTACAGGTTAAGTTGACCTAGATCCGTTAAGGGCGTATAGTACCCATCTTTTCTAACATATTTCGCTATGAAACACCCTACCCCAAAACTAAACGTTTTTAAGAAAATCCACATTGTTTTTTTTAAATAAAAATTGGTGATTTTTTTGTATTAATTACGACATTTTTTTTTAGTTAATGCATCTTATTATTACTATTATTGATTTTTTACATGCGGACTAAGATAATTAAATAACCAAAATCCTACGTATGTTAATTAAATACGTTAAAAATATATAAACAAAGTGAAGCTTAAACACTTGTGATTATTTTCAAGAGTAAAAAGTAAATGAGTTTAAAACGTGTTAAAAATTTTTTTTTTTCTCTCTCTAGGCGTATATGGAGTGTATTGGAATAGCCCGGATGGACTAAAAATTTATGGACACGATGATTCAAAAAATTCAGGAACAGTTGTGAATCCAGAATATGAAATGGAGCTTGAGAGTATGTACATGTCTATATCTTATACCTAATGTGAACGGGGGACATATACAGGGTGTTTTTTCGGTCAGCGATGCCCGTTTCAGGGTGGTTATACAAACGATCCTGATACCAAAAAAAATACATGGGAAATCCCGCAAAAACAATTTAGAAAGAACAAAAGAAAAACTTTTCTTGATCAGGGACATCACAAACTCACACACAAACAAACAAACGCTCGCACAACTTTACAAAAAATAAGAAAAAACAGGCATAAATTTAGAAATATGTCAACAAATCAAAAACAAAAGAAAAAAACACTTATACAAATACAACAGGTACGCAAATACCAGCCAGCAGTGCGTATGCGTGACGGTGACGTCCGAACTAATAGGACCTCACTCAGCATGAGCCAGGCCATGAAACGCTGGTTTTCAGTAGGCCCTGCCGAGTGAGGTACACGGACGCCCAAAATTGACGCCATCCTAACGTATAAAATATACGATACATAAATTATAACAGTATAATAGTAATAAACTTTAAATACATAACTTCAGTATGAGTATGTAAAAAATATAAGTGTGCGATTTATCGGACCAAAACGTACAAAAACAATAAATAATGCGTGTGTGATTTATTTATTGCGATACTAGCGAGCGAGTCGAAAAAATATTTTCTTCGAAAAAACGAATGTTTGTGAACCATTAGTTTTTTTAAGTATGTTGTGAAGAGTTTTTTTTTTTATAAAACGTACATATTATTCGGAGAAAATATTTTCATTTCAGAATAAGCATAACTCATACCGTCATCCCTGATGCGGGTATCGCTGCCCAAAACTACACCTGTATATCCCGGGATATAAGTATGTTGAAGTATACATCCTGTAGTGAAAAACCACTTTAAGGAGCTACATGGATTTTCCACGCGCACACTAGCGCCACTTTAGCAGAAAAATCATAACTCGTTAAATAAAAGACCAATCAAAAATCTGGTAGACACGATTGTAGTACAGTTTCTATAGTATATTTAGTACGTTTAAATTGTTTCTAAAGTAATTTACTGTAGTTAGAGTTAGAAAAACTGCTAATTATGGCCACTTTTGGCAATTTTTCTAACTGTAACTGCAGTTAACTCTGTTTTATTGAACTTAAACATTGTATGTAAACCACATAACCAGAGCTACAATCGCATCAATCAGATTTTCGATTGGTCTTTTATTTAACGAGTTATGATTTTTCTACTAAAGTGGCGCTAGTGTGTGTAAAAATCCGGGTAGCGCCTTAATACGTGGATCGAGCTATTGAGTACACGTACACACATGAAGACCCCTTACACACTGCAACTTTTAGCATCGACTTACGCAATGAACAGTACCCTTACCATGAGTTTACTCGCTACGCTAGCGACGACGGATTACTCGCTAGCGACAACGTCACTTTTTGTATTATTATCACTTATTGAAATTTTAGTTCCGTCAGTGACCGCTAGAGGCGCTGTGCCATTTTTCATAGACTTTTTTTACGTCGTCGCTAGCGAGTGAAACCGTCGGAAACTCATGGTAACGGTACAGATTTTTGTATCGATACAGTTGCCAATAAAATACTGACGTTAATAGCTAGATTCTGTATCGCGACTGCATCGATGCTAAAAGTGTAGTTTGTGTTAGTGTGTGTGTGTGTGTGTGTGTGTGTGCCTGTATGTGGGTGTGTTTTGTTTCACTTGGAATTAATAACAGTTAATCATGAAGTTTTTTTGTATTTTTCAGGAGTTCTGTTACATTTTGAGGATTTAAAGAAAGATGGTATTAGTTATCAAAAATGTGCAGAGAATAATATCATAGGAGTAAACAATATTACTCAGAAAAAGATTATTATTTCGACATTACCTACTATTCAAGCGGCAAGGTACATACAATTTATTTTATTTTATTTTATTAACAGAAAGCAGAACATTAATGATATTAGGTAATTGTTAAATATTTACGATTTAATAGATATATTTTTATATAACAAAAAAGAACCAGGTTAAGGCACATATGAATAATTTTTGAGATATACAGACAGGGTGTAACAAAAGGCTTAACGAAGCCTTAAACCTCGCATTAGGTACATCGTACCGAATCAAATGTAACAAAAATTATCGCTGGGAAACGATTTTTATTTTTAGGCATTAAAATAAATCATGCATTTATTTCCGGCAATGTGTAGCGCACTGCGCGCACGAAGCGCTACAGATTGGGTTTGTGTGCGTGTATTTGAACGTGTGCGTGGGGACAAGCAGGGCGAGGCGGGAGGCCAACGCGCCGCGGTTCGCTATACCTACGCGCGCGTCGTTACGAAAATAACACTCGGCAAAACAAACTGAAAAACAAAAGTACTAACCTACTCTCCATCCGAATCGTCCAGGTCAGGCCTCTCAAGCCGAACCAGCTGCGGCTCGAACTGGCGACCTTCCATCGCCAAACTAATACGCGCTCGGTAGCGCGTGTTCTCATGCACTCTTTCCAGTATGCCTTCGCGCCCCGATCGCCGTTTAAGTTCGTCAAATACGTCAATTATTTTTTGACGCATTTCATCACTAGATGTGCATGACTGGTCAAACACTCTGTCCTTTACGTAGCCCCACAAAAAAAAAGGCCAGCGGGGTTAAATTGGGCGACCTGGCTGGCCACGCGTGAGGCCCATACCTGCCGATCCAGTGGTCTCCGAACAACTCCGTCAGGCGCTCACGCACAGGTCTCACATTGTGAGGCGGTGCACCATCATGCTGGAACCAAGTGTCTCGGAGCTGGGCTAGTGGCATGTCGTACAGAGCCTCTATCAGGACGTTATTTATCATGCCTGGGTAGGCTGCCCCATCCATACGCGCTGGTAAAAAAACTGGTCTCAGGATTTGGTTTCGTACTATGCCAGCCCACACGTTATAGGCTGATGTGCGTTGGCGTATTCCGCTCCGTAAAGACGCAATGCTTCGGACGCATTGCCATGAGCCATCCCATAACAAAATACCATGTTCACCAACTCACGAGCACTGTACTGATACCAAGCATCTTTTATAACTTTCACTATCACAAAGAACACTTAACAATAACCGTAAAAAGCAAACCGTACGCGAAAACAGAATACTTGCAATTTACAAACGCATTCGATGATGTGAGAAACCGAACTAAATGTTCAGTAGGTATTTGCCTTTGATTTCGCCGTCAAAAGCCGGCCGCGGCCGCGCCGAACGCCGAACGTGTCGTTTGCTATTGGCCGGCGGGGCGGGAAAAAACCGAATGCATGCGATGAACGCGATCCGCGCGAAGATTTCAAATTGAAATGAAGTAGGCAATCAACAATTTCTGGTTAACTGTCAAGTATAACTGGTAGAAAATTCCACATCGTAATAATAGGTCTTTCTTTTGTACAAATTGAATTGTGTAAAATCAGTGAAGGTTTTGTTATTGTAAGATAAAAAAGTGTGAGATCATTTTTTAGTGATTAAAGGTAAAATTAAGACCTCCGTATCGCTTGGTGGGTGAAGCGAATATGTGAAGGGAAGAATACAACGAGTAAGAGAACAATGAGTAGGTAGAAGATGTGTCATGCATGTTGTCAACTTCTTTGCTGGCAAGCGGTCCATGTATTTGGCTCTTCCAAGCTCGATCGGTTGTAAAGTCAGCGTTGTGAATTTGCTTTGCATTTTTTGCTAAGGGTTTTTAGTAAATTGCAATTATTTTGTCGCTGAAAGTAATTATTCAAAAAGGAATTAGAAATTATTGTTGTTGGATTTAAAATGCTT
>CAWUPE010000559.1:0-24524 GCA_963924145.1 Pyrausta purpuralis
TTTTATTGATCGTAAACCAATCATAGAGAAAGCTTTTAAATTTAAATACCCTCTTAAAGAACTACAGTTCTACTAGTGCGTAATTTTCTACTCATTAATTTGGTGCTGTGTCATAGCATACATATACCCGTGTTACAAATCATATATAGGGTAAAACAAAATTAACTGCATTCCTTCTAGGGGCCAATACTGACTATAAAAATTCACTTTCCCATACTAGAGTGCCACTCAGCTGATTCTAATTTGTATGGAGAAGTTAAAAAAAATTTGGGAATTCGATATTGGTCCTTACCAAAAAGTTGTTGTATATTATCAACGGTATCACCACCGAGAAGGGAATGCAGTTGATTTTGTTAAGCCCCTGTATACTATTATTATTATAAAGCTGAAGAATTTGTTTTTTTTTGAACGCGCTAATTTCAGGAACTACTTGTCCGATTTGAAAAAAATATTTTTGTGTTGGATAGCTTATTTATCGAGGAAGACTTCAAGCTACAATACATCACACTGCAACGGGAGGAGAGGGAGCAAACTCAAAACGCGCATTGAGATTTGAGCATTTGAGATTGATAATTTAACGTTTTGAACTAAAAATGTAAGGAAAATAAATATTGGACACCAATAACATACATTGCTCTGATCCCAAAGTAAGTGGCTAATGCACTTGTGATATGGAAATCAGACACATCGGTGGTATCACAACATCCAGACCCGAAACAATCGATATTGACCTAACCGGGAATCGAACCAGGCACCTCGGAGCGGTGACGACTTGAAACCCATATATATAGCGAGCATAGCGAGCTTAGCCACAACATCACGGAGGTCGTCATCAAGGATCACCAAGGTCCTCCAGGATGTTGTTTGTTAACCTTAGCGTAATAATAAAATACAATAAACAATAATACAATGAATGTAAGTTTTTCTCACTCATGGTCACTTCGACCGAGCCTTCCATTTACATGTTAAAGGCCGGGAAAAAAGGCATATGAAAACAATAGTCGGGCAAGCGCCATAACAGTAAAGGACGCACATAACAATAAAGGGTGCCGCCGCGGACGTTCGTGAGCTAGTTCTTGTATGATTGCTCCGAAATGGGACGCGCGGGCGTTTTTCGGACAGTATTCGTTTAGTCGTTTACATAGAAACGTTTGGTTTTTACGTTTATGTTTTTATTATTTCTGGAATGAGCGGTTAGTCTCGGGCTTTTGTCTTGAAGCGCGAGTCCAGCGGCCCTATTTTTGAATCACATCGTGAAATGGCGTGTGATATTCATTGATTTATGTTCGTTTTTTGACCGATCTCAAAAAAAGGAGGTTCTCAGTTTGACGTTTATGTATTTTTGTTTGTCCGCTAATATCTCGCTTTTGACAGAACCAACTTTGATGCAGTTTTTAAAGTATCTGGAACACTAAGGCTTCTCCTTAGTGTTTTTAATAACTATTTTAGTTCAATCAAGTACATTGTGACTTAAACAATAAATAAAGACGACAATTACTTTTCCATAAAAATTTAACCACCTTCAAAAACAAATTCTAAAAGGACTAAAATAACGCTAAAAGGAGAAACGAACTCATTTGAAGTCGGTGCATGATGGTTTAGAATGTTTTTAACACTCACAGTGTCTTTTTTATATTCATAAAGATGAAATATGAAACCAACTTGTTTTTTGCTTACGGTGCATGATGTCACCTAACGGGCAGCAGTCTACTTACGCACATTATGCACCGACTTCAAATGAATTTTGTTTTTGAAGGCCGTTAAATTTTCTTGATAATTTGTTTTAATAAAAACAGTTTCATTCCAAACAAAAGTGATTGAAAAAAATATAACCCAATTTTGTTAGTACTTATTCACTTATTAATTTTGCTCGGTTTTCGTTGATTTTAATATCTCTTCCGAACGAAAATTACACGCCATATCCAAGCGAGCGATTCAAGAACAGGCCCCCTGAAAAGTACAGATGGACTGCAAACGTTGTTAACAGATGCGTTTTATAATGTAAGTAACGTAAATAAGCTTGAGGCACTATAGCTTATTCCTTAATTTGTATTACGATAATCAACGGCAGATAAACGCGTGTAACAAGCCTAAAAAACTACTCTGCGTTTATTGGAAGTCTCGAGGAACCATGCATGATATTCTTTTTAGTAATAATTATGATAGATAACAAGTACCTCGTTAAAAAAGTTGTTGTAGTTTTAAAGATGTCTTAAGCCGCGGGCTATTTAAAAGCTACAAACAATTAAGTAAATTAAAAGTTTACCATTTGATAAAAAGTATTATATGTAAGGCTTATTTATCTACCTCTACAAACAGACAAAACGAGTTTTGTTTGTATCAGAACGATCACCGTTATAAGTGTCCTACCGATTGCCAACGATTGAATGGCTCCAAATTGGATTCGCAACAACCACTCGGCTGTCGACAATTCTAATTCCGTATCGATGTTACAGAAAATGTATGAGTTCTACGAATTGTACAAAACTCCTAGGACATGTATGCAATTCCGAAGTAATTTAGGAAATGTATAAAATATGGATTCATAGATTATTTAATATGCACATATCCCTAGACAATGTATACATTTCCCAAGAATTATATGGAATTGAAATATCGAATTAAAATGTAAAAACGAACGCTAATCGTGAACAAAAAATAAAATAAGTTTTTAAATGAAGAATCTGAGTTTTAAATAAGGGTCTCATTGAGACAATTTATGTAAAAATCGTACAGTTTATTATATTTTCAATTCCTACTATGACAAGGATCATAGTTTTTTATTGTAGTGTGTGACGCACTTTTCTTAGGTTAGGTTTATAAACATTAGGCTTTAGTGTTAGTTTAGTCAGTAATAGACGGACGTTTGACCAAACATCAGGTTTCATTTACACTCCTGGGTCTCCGCCTATTGCATTATGAAGACTCTTTTGGAGTCAATCAAGTAACTATCATCTTCATACTCTTTGATAATTGAGGAATTTGATTTTTTAGCCTTGAAACCAGAGTGCTTAGCCACTACACCACGGAGGTCGTCACATTGAGGCTTACAAGTTCATATTAAAAAATATATTACATTTCTGATTTCTGTTTAGTAAATGTATAAATTTCCAAGGAAATATGTCTAATATAATTGACATCACACCTCTCCGAGTGATTTTAGGAATTATTTACTATGGCCAGGAAGTGTATACAATGACGTATATTACACATTTCCTGTAACATCGATACCGATATCGATACATTCCAATGTTTACAAATGGTTCGCAATCTGCATACAAATTATCACTGACATGGCTGGAAGCTATAATCATTATATCTAACACATAAGCTTTATCTTATTCGTCGGAGTGTATGTGTAAATGACCTCCGTGGTGTATTGGCTATAAGCACGCTGGATTTCGAGGCGTCGCCACTCCTAGCTTCCGGGTTCGATTCCCCGTAAAAAAAAAAAACGGTAAAAATCATCGATTTCTATATTATCTCGAACCTTGGTATGGTGGTAACGCTGTAGTATCTGATTTCTACAACACAATTGAAAAAGCTGCCAAAGTTAGTACCGACTTTGGGATCAGAGTAGTGTATGTGATTGGTGACCAATTTAACATCAATTTTAATACAACGCTTTTTAATGCAGCCTGTAATAGGAGCAATAATTTTAATCAATAATTCTATGGAGTATTTGTAGTTACCTTGGCCTGGTCATAGTGCTCTAAAATACTTTAGCTCATAGTTACAGTAATCCAAAGTTGTAATCCCTAATCAACGTATATCAAAATCGCTTACTCGGTGTAGTAAATGACAAGATCTATGGGCACATTTTTTTTGCCAAACAGTGCTGGTTTGATTTATTTCGTTAAAAAAAATACAATATTTTTAAACTATTGCATAGCTTCTATCGCAGGCCTTGAGCGTAAAGACCGAATCCAGAAATTTCGTAACGTAAATAACCTAACACCCCCCACTCAGACTCACGCAGTGGAGATACTTTTTAATTTTTCCATCTATCGATGAATAGCAGAACTTTTAATTACTTTTTGAAATATCGAGCTTGTTTCTTTAGTTCAGCAACCCGCTTTTAGGTGGCATTGGTTGTAACTGTAGTTAGTAAAATAATAATTGCATTCATAAAGATGAAATAAGAAACCAAAAATTTGCGCACGGGCGGGACTTGAACCAGCAACCTTTTGGCAAACCGGGCCAAACGCTCTTACCAATTGAGCTACCGTGCTGTTAGTCCGACCCTGCGAAATTTGTGGTTTCTTATGAAAACGTCAATTGCGTGACGCTTAGCGCCATCTAGCCGTCTGTTTATGAAACAAATGGCCCAAGCAGTTATTCTTTACAGAATAAATTCAACTTGGAAATTGATGTCGCTTCGCTATCTATGCTTTAGAATGTTTTTAAACACTCACAGTGTCATATTTTATATTCATAAAGATGAAATAAGAAACCAAAAATTTGCGCACGGGCGGGACTTGAACCAGCAACCTTTTGGCAAACCGGGCCAAACGCTCCTTACCTTATCTTTCTTAGAAGAAAGATAAGGTAAGAGCGTTTGGCCGTTAAAAGAATAACTGCTTGGGCCATTTGTTTCATAAACAGACGGCTAGATGGCGCTAAGCGTCACGCAATTGACGTTTTCATAAGAAACCACAAATTTCGCAGGGTCGGACTAACAGCACGGTAGCTCAATTGGTAAAGAGCGTTTGGCCCGGTTTGCCAAAAGGTTGCTGGTTCAAGTCCCGCCCGTGCGCAAATTTTTGGTTTCTTATTTCATCTTTATGAATATAAAATATGACACTGTGAGTGTTAAAAACATTCTAAAGCATAGATAGCGAAGCGACATCAATTTCCAAGTTGAATTTATTCTGTAAAGAATAACTGCTTGGGCCATTTGTTTCATAAACAGACGGCTAGATGGCGCTAAGCGTCACGCAATTGACGTTTTCATAAGAAACCACAAATTTCGCAGGGTCGGACTAACAGCACGGTAGCTCAATTGGTAAGAGCGTTTGGCCCGGTTTGCCAAAAGGTTGCTGGTTCAAGTCCCGCCGGTGCGCAAATTTTTGGTTTCTTATTTCATCTTTATGAATATAAAATATGACACTGTGAGTGTTAAAAACATTCTAAAGCATAGATAGCGAAGCGACATCAATTTCCAAGTTGAATTTATTCTGTAAAGAATAACTGCTTGGCCATTTGTTTCATAAACAGACGGCTAGATAGCGCTAAGCGTCACGCAATTGACGTTTTCATAAGAAACCACAAATTTCGCAGGGGTCGGACTAACAGCACGGTAGCTCAATTGGTAAGAGCGTTTGGCCCGGTTTGCCAAAGGTTGCTGGTTCAAGTCCCCGCCCGTGCGCAAATTTTTGGTTTCTTATTTCATCTTTATGAATATAAAATATGACACTGTGAGTGTTAAAAACATTCTAAAGCATAATAATTGCAGTTAAATAGTAATTGCATAAGTTGATAAAAAATGCTTTACCGCGGCAGTCTCCGAGTGCCACACGTTTTTTTTTAAATTAAAACCATTAAGAATTGTTTATTGGTTACTTAAAGTGTCTATATATATTTTTTAAAATATTTAAATTGCTTCTACTACCTACAACTAAAACACTCATATCACACCCTGTATAAAGAACTTCAACCGTCTTTCTGAAGGTGGAAAGCGGATAACCACGAAGGTTACAGAGGGTAAACATGAATAGGGGATCTCCAAACCCAGAATGCGTTTAAACCTCAATCGTTTAAAGTGGTATTTAGGAAATCCGCGGAGGATTTAATGGGGTCACCAGCATTTCCGTATTTACTCCCTTGTCATCCGACAACCACATAAGCTACTACTATATCCTATAAGAGCATAAAGTATTTATTCCGCTTAAAAACGAAAACGAATGTTTTGTGTGTGTAAGAGCGCTTTTAAATTTAGGCGACTTTAGGAGCGCGACGGTCACGCGGCAGAGTGCTGCTGTTTTTTATAGCATCGGCTGCTGTCGCTCTAATATGAAGGTGCAACTAAAATTGGTATTATTTTTAAATAGATGCTATCTTTTTCTATTATTTCTATTTATTGTGTATTTAACTTATCTTGTAAAATTCAGTAGTAGAAACGCATGCGGCTTATTTTTCCACTTTGGAAGCGTCTATCTCTCAAACGTAAGACTTTAAAAGAAAATAGTATTGGGAACCTCTATGGCATTTTAAAGACCTATCCATGGACACCCTACACGTATAGTTTTTGACTAAAAAAAAATTTTCGGTTTTAGTTTCATGTATGGGCGCCCCCTTAAATATCGTTATTTGTTTATTTTGTATACTAGAATCGTAAAGCGGTTAACAGGATACAGCTTCTTGCCAAATTTCAATAGTGTGATGCTTATTGTTACAGAATAAAGTGGCTGTGACGTAAGGACGGACAGACAGACTTTAAAAAACTATAAGGGATCCATTTGACAGTCGACTACGGAACCCTAAAAATAAATAGAAAGTGTAGCTGAAACCCAAGATGAATAGCATATAAAGCGTTCTGAATCGCCCTGCTGGTCGGGTTCTATATTATCTATATTTCAATTTTTATATGGTCTCGGGTCTAGGTGTTGTGGTACCACTGTTGTGCCTGATTTCCATAACACAATTGCATTAGTTAATTACTTTGGGGTCAGGTTGGTGTCCAATATTTATTTATTTATTTTTATTTATTGAAAAAAAATCTTGAAAAACCGTTAATATTATATCCTAGGATTACTACTCGTGCATAGCAATATTTTCATGTTGACGTCCTCCTAGTCGCATTCGACCCACGGCGGTCGACTCAACTAAGATTGTCCATCAGCGCGGGGCATTTTTATAGTGCTCAAGTGTGTGCGCAAACACAAAGGCACGTTCCTTAACTCTCATTATTCGTTGAGACAGCAAATCTGACATGACTGGTGACAGTTCAGGTGCAGGACTTATAGCTTAACGTACTTTCCGAGGCACGGGGTGTAATAACCACCAACCTCCTGACTCTGAGCTGTTTTCGAGTATTTTTAAGACAAGTAAACCCAAACACAAATTTCGGCCTGACTCGAAATTCAAACCTAGAACTTCTTAGTTAGCAGTTAGTGTTACATCTTCTAGACCAGCGAGGAAGTCTAAATTAATGCCGTCTCTACTACCTGTTTGATATTTAATTTGAACTATAAAGTCTGATGCAAATTTCAACAGACTTGCTATGTGACGGTGGCCGAGTGGTGTAGGCATACGTCCGTATAGCGTAAGACACGGAGTTCGTTTCCTCGTCTGTCACAGCCAAAGTCTCGTCTGTCTGCTTTCTACAGGTGCAAGTCATATAACGTTTGAATCACGATCTCTCTCTGCTTTTGTAGCTACATCCTTCCAATGTGCTGTCAGTGGAAATTGTCATATAAATCTAAAAGTAACTATTCAAATCATTACCGCGTAAATACTAAACATGCCCAATACTTGACTAAATTGCAAACATTAGTTATTCAAGTGTCAGTACTACTTTAACACAAAGCGGACATTTAGGACGAACGACCGCAAACTGCACTCGGTTTAGGACTAGAATTTAATGCTAATTAAAATTTAAGCGGATCACTTGAAAAGGTCCTCACAGTTCAGCGGTGCTTGAATTGACCAAAATAATGAGGTATTGTTAACATGATTCGATTCTTGTACCTATTCAAAAAAAAGAAAGTCGTGTTGAGCTACCACCTACGGCGATTTGTTTTTTTTGGTCCAAAATAGAATAAAACCATAAAATGAGGCCGGGACGGGAAAAAGCTAAGCGTGGGTGAAATTTATGAATATTTAATTGAATCTGAGAAAATATTCACACATCATCACACGTCATCATCATCATTTTCAGCCAAAGGACGGACACTGCTAAATATAGGCCTCCCCCACGTCTTTCTGCATCCGGTTTGATCCTGCAATCTATACAAGGTCGTCTGTCCATCTCGTCGATGGACGTCTTACGCTGCGTCTTTGTTCGAAGAGTCGCTATTCTAGAACTTTCCACACACTTAGTTTTACAGCCCCAAGGTATGACTGGTAGTAAATGCCATATGGCGTTAAGTCCACTTTTAGTACAGATAAAAAAACGATATAATCGAGACGCACATAAATGTTTTCTTTTTCAACATATCAAAATCTATACTAATATTATAAAGCTGAAGAGTTCGTTTGTTTGTTTGTTTGTTTGAACGCGCTAATCTCATGGATGGATAGTCCATTTATCGAGGAAGGCTTTAGGCTATATAACATAAAGATACAACTCATAAGACCACAGCAGAAATGAAAAATGTTGCGAAAACGGGAGAAAGATATTCCTTTTGAAAACTTCCGCTGCATACGCTGCGGAAACCGCTTAAGTTACACAAAAATCATGTATGACAGGATTGTTCAACATTAAGAGTTCTATAATAAAGTCCGCCACAGCATATGTCTATCTTTTATGGTTGACTTACTACATACCTTTTTTATGTTAATAAATTTGTAAAAAAAATAATGCATTATTTTTAGAGGTGTATTATACACACAGGTATTTTATTCTTATCAAAATAAATAGATTCATCATCACGAGCATTTCATTTAGAACCAAGCTGCCCTTTATATCATTTGATTTCAATAAATATCTTAGGAGCTATCACAGTTTTTACATAACTCCGCACCAAAATAATGTTCGCAGCTTAAGTACAACGTGCGCTTGCACTAATCTATACTAATATTATAAAGCTGAAGAGTTGGTTTGTTTGAACGCGCTTATCTCAGGAACTGCTGGACCGATTTGAAAAAATATTTCTGTGTTGGATAGCTTATTTATCGAGAAAGGCTTTAGGATATGAAACATGACGCTGCGACGGGAGGGGAGGGGAACAAACTCAAAACGCGCGGGACGAAGTCGCGGGGGACCGCTAGTATACAATAAAAATACACTGATAACGTTTACTTATCTCTCATTTCTTCTTTATGTAACACTCATAAACAGAGTTTGGTTCTGAGGTTTTATCTTTCATGAGGTGTCTGATCAAATATATGCCATCAAAATCTGCTCAGTCTGATCAATAGACTATGTGCTACGTCATACAATAGTTACAAAGTAACGATAAGCTTAAAAAAAGATAAGTCACAAACACAATATTAGCAATATGTCTGGGAGCAATTTCTTTCAGGCAACCATCAAGTTATTATACATACGTAAGAATCTACTGGTATAATAATATAAAGGTAAAAAAGTATCTGTAGAGGATATAGATCCTCTACAGATACTTTTTACCTTAAAACATAACGCTAATAAGGTTAATATAGATTAGCCCTTATTGGCGTCCACTGAAAATAACGAAACAGCATCATATACATTGAACTATAATGAATTGAGTCGTAATTCGAAAGCGATGAGTGCCTACGAGCAAGTGGGAAATTAATTAATCACTTGACTGAATGGTGGGTTCCATTTTGCACTTTCATTGCTACTTTTTTGGCAAATGCTTTGGAACGAATTCAAATGTAGGGCCAATTTAACCAACGTCAGATGATACTTATCAGACTGAATAAGCATAAAATGACCGATTTTAAATGAAATTTACACATAATAGACAAATAGTGTTCGTTTTGTCGAATTGTTTTTAATTTGACAATATTCCTTATGAGATTTACTTTTTTTGCGTTTATCACAGATGGTATTGCGTTTTTATAGAATTAAGGTTATAATAACACATCTATCTTCTCGTAACGGGAACAACGCCGTATCAATTCGATGCGTTTAGTATTTTTTTGTGTGAAACTCTATACTACAACACTACGTGTACCAAAATTTGTAATTTCACCACATTACGTGACGTAAGGTAGACGTGTGTTATATATTGACGGGTCTCGAGTTCTACTCGAGACCTACTGTCGACTAGCCAGCACATGCGTTGTAACGCACTTACGGCAAGTCGTCCAATAGTTGTCAACTATCCGCAAACACTGATAAACAGGCTGTTATTCACAAGAAGAACTGGCATAGGCATACACGATCCGAGGCGAGGCGTTAGTGTTCCCTTTACTTAACGTGCTTCCGTAGACGCCTGGTTGACGCCTGGTTGTTGCTGTTCCTATTACAGTTTGATAAATGTGTTTTTTTTAACTTTAGTAATCACGTAATTGTTCTGACTAAATACCAAGAAATTGTGAGTCCTGTACATTACAGTGATTGTATCGTTTCAAAGTTCCAGAAAGAACAAACCACTCCGAAAACTACAAGACCAAATCAATATGAAGAGACAAGTGGTACTGCTCAGTTGTGAGTAATACGAACGCTGCTGAAATTATTGGATGTGAACTCGCTTTATAATGTAAGATGTGAAATACATACAGGTCGTTGTTTTGGGGTAGCGAAGAGCAACTCAGAGGTGGTTTTCATGATGCCAAAAAAATATTTTTAAAATATATAGTTTTTAAATGGAATAAATACCCTGAAAATCAATTTTATTGTAATTGCGATACTAGCGAGCGAGTTTGAATTTCCAATACGAGGTCGCATCTCCGTAGCTTACTAGCTACGGCGTAGTATTTCGTAGATACTCGCGACGAGCTACGTGCGAGGGTGCTAGTTTCCCTATTCTTTTTTTTTTAAATGTTGTAAAGAAGTTTTGTTTTATAAAACTTCCCTTAAGTTTAAAGTTTTTTAGCATAAGCGTAACTCATACTATCATCCCTGAGTTGGATGTCACTGACCAAAACAACAGCCTGTGTAAAGTTTACACATTGCATTGCATTAAGAGAACTCTTGTACCAATTTATAAAGAACTTTAATAGTATGAGCATCAATACATTACAGTAATCATCTTGTAATCAGGATTTCAACGAAAGAAATCGTTTTTTTTGACTTACTATATAATAAAAGTTTCCGTTCTTGATCATGTTATAAAGATATTGATAAGACAATAGACTCTACAATCGCGACTATTTATCAGAACCTTGTTTGCTTTCCAGATTAGCAACTCACCAAAAGATAAACATACAAATACTTAATAACTTACAAAGTGAACATATAAAACGCGCGACTCGCCTGTTCTAAATGATGGACCGCGAATGAGCGCTTAGCATATTTTTTTCATGTTCCAAAAATAGCAGACACAGAGGTCGGGGTCGGGTTGACCCCTATAAATCATCTTGTTTCGCTTCCTTGTATCAAAATAGAAATTGTGTAATGACTCGGTTATACGGTAACTGAAAAAGTCGAGTCAAAAGTGTGGATAAATAAACGAAACTATTATACACATTTAAATTACAAATACATTTAAATTTATTACACATTCGTATAGAATTTGTACTGCAGTAATGTGTAGAATATTATTTTTTTCAGCAAAAGTCTTTTTTTTTCCACCCCGAATATTTATTTGGGGTAAAAGTAAATGTCATTTGACTGAAAGAGTAGGAAATGAAAAATGTATTACCGTTCATATTGACAGTCTACGGCTAAATTATCACACTATGGTATTGAGGAGCATCTTTTACTACGAGCTACGATTGCTTTCGTCATTGCATTGCATTTCTATCTAGGACTACGAGGTTACTACGAGGATACAATCGAATGTGGCTGTAACTGAGCAAAACAGAGGACTATATCATTATCAATAATAATAAATAAATAAAAGTTTATTTCAGACAGAGCCCAAATCAGTTAGTAACAGAAATCTTAAAGCTAGTCTTAGTGATAATTATATTTACATTTATATCGGAGATTTAAAAATCAATATTGATTTATAATATTATTATTATCTGTTTTTTTTTTTCAATAATCTGAAATTTTATATTATTAATTACAATTCGATATTCAAAATACTAATATTAATAAGTTGATTTAAATTCTAAAAATAAAATAAATATCTGGCTAAGAAGTCAGGGCACAGGAAGATGTAACCTGGACATATGAGCTAACATGAGCCAGTCCCAGCGGTGATTTTGATCAGAATATAATGTATGTACTTACTATCGCATGTTTGGTCCTACTGCCTAAGCGCAATAGACTGCTCAGCCGATGATGACTCAGTCACAGATTCAGCATTCTACTCCGAATAAACAGTTCTCGCGATAAAAGATTTCTCACCGAAAATCACAAAGGCAACTTGCTTATAATCCTCTACAATGTCTCGCTCGTTTAGCGCTTATCACCGGTTTCCGGTACGCCGGCTCCGCTGCAATTACCATGGTAATTATAAGCGGGGAATATTTCACCGGTGGTGATACAAAAAACGCCGCTCTGAAGGAAAAAATGTTAATGCTGGAATAAACTCGGTGGAGATGCGTATTTTATAGCAAAATGTATAGGATAAAGACTAGGAGCCTATTTGTTTAGGATTCCGTAGCCGAATGGAAAACGGAACCTTTATAGTTTCGTCAAGTCTGTCTGTCTGTCTGTCCATCCGTCACAGCCATTTTATTCTGAAACTATAAGTATCACACTGTTGAAATTTCGTAGGAACATGTATCCTGTTATCCGCTTGACGATTCTTATACACAAAATAAAAACCAATGAAAGATATGTAAGGGTGGGCTCCATACATAAGACTAAAACCGTTTTTTTTTTAGTCGAACCTATGCGTGTGGGTGTCTAATGGATAGGTCTTTTATAGTGACATAGAGGTACCTTAAACCATTTTTCCTGTAAAGTGTAACGTTTCATGGCTAGACGCTTTAAAAGTTTCAAAATGGGCGCCCCCCCCCCACCTCATCTAACATCTAAACTAAGCGAGTGTAAATTAAAAAAAAACGTTCTGTAGATCTTAATAAATACTTTCAACGAAAATAAAATTAAACGGGGTCAAGAAGTTTTTGAGATATAGGTAGCACATTTTTAAAAACCGCAAACATAAATTTGTTCTTCATATAAACACTATCAGAAACAAAGTTATATTGGCTGTCAACAACAATATTTTGGTATTTAACTTAGTGGAAGTAAGTGGATTACCTAATTCAGTTAAAGATTGGTACGGAACCCTCAGTGCGCGAGTCCGACTCACACTTGGCTGTTTTTTTTTAAAAATACGAGCGAATAATTTTCTTTGATTAATGTTTGATTTTCGTATGCAATTCTGTTAAAATTCTCATGGCAGTGATTGAAAGACAAGATACTTATATAAAATAATATTGTAACTGTCCACATTAGGCGTGATTTTGGTTAAATAATAATTGATTTTCTAACGACAATTACTCAAAATACTGACGCAGAAATTGAAATGACAATGATTTGTTTTCAATTTATAATATAATGAGTTTTAATGAAGTATAAAACTATAGTTGATTTTGTGATGTGTATGGACGTACAGTTACATAAGAAAAGATGATTAATTTAATTAACTTCAAAAATAGAGATCTATAGCGGAGAGTAACGACGCTATGGTAAGGGTGATGATGATCAAATATTGTCATATATCTTTGAGAAAAGTGCTAAAGCAGTACTGGCTATGAATTATGCACGATTTAA
The DNA here is from genome assembly GCA_963924145.1 of Pyrausta purpuralis. Lineage (NCBI taxonomy): Eukaryota > Metazoa > Arthropoda > Insecta > Lepidoptera > Crambidae > Pyrausta > Pyrausta purpuralis. Next base: position 13,484 of record CAWUPE010000559.1, read on the forward strand.
TTCAACCAGCTCCATTCCACCTTCAGAACAAAAGACGCGGGCGTGGTTGCCATCTTTATGTCGTTGGACATACCATCAATGCTCACTAAACGGTTCCGTTCAATGTTTCGATGCGTGCGGCTAAGGAATGTAATTCGTTAACGGCTGAAGTGTTCCCTAAACATTATGATTTGGGCATTTTAAGAAAAAAGTGAACAGGCTGTTACTCGTCAGACATGATCCATCGATTACATGATTACGTACCACCAGGAGTGATCGTGGCCAAAAAAACCTGATAATTAAAAAATAGATAGATAACTCTTGATCGCAAATTACAAAGGTCAAAGATAGAAGAATCATACCGTCATACCTAAGACTCACTGTAATGTTGAATATAATACACAGGAATTACGCATATATCCAAAACTATTTGTCCTCGTCTGAGTTCAATTTACGATTCCCTCAATGTCTATTGATTACAAACAAATAAGCAACAAATAAATAAACATATTTTCTCATATTATTAACGTCCACTACATTTACTGCTAATCAATAACAATTTATCCTGCCCTTAAGACAGCAGCCAATGACCCGTCTGCTCTTGGGAAGGAACTGACTAAGGATCAGAAGCCCAAAATATAAGGTTTACGTAAGTGGATTGGTAAAGTATGCCTTAATCAGTCATTGAGGACAGATGAATAAGAGCAGATTTAACTTACGTCAGATAGGACTTATCCCAAGCAATAAGTACAAAATGAACGATTTTAAAATGACATTAACATTAATGATTTCTGGAGGCCGATTCTCGCAGCTATCGAACTTTTTTCGTGTGGTAATTCGATTGCGAGTTTAACCGTTTAATCTAAAAAATCAAAGTAAAATATCTAAACACAAAAAAAACGATCGCACGAACAAAATCTGGATACATAGAAATCGTGACGCTGAGAAATCCAAAAATATTTTTCCTTCGACAGCGAAAATTCGATCGGTGAACTTTTTTTGTATACGATTGGCACGAGAATTGTCCTCCTGGTGACGGTTTTCAAATAAGGCGTTTTGTTCTTTATTCCATGAATATTCCTCATCTGACGTTTGTAGGTAATAAAAGATAATTATGAGCTATAGTTAAGTCACGTCTAAATTACAGCTAAAGTAAAGTTACAATTTACTACTGATTCTGTTATGACCTATTTCACAATGTCAGATTTAGTTCAAATTTTAAGTTATCTGTGCACTACTTCATACAATTACCTCTCAAGTTTTTGCTTCTTTGTCGATCGTGAAACATGGCCAGATAGGTTTTAAAAAAGTAAGGTTCACAGTTAAGTTGAAGTTCTAGTTAAGTTTACCGGTTAGAATGCCCATTAGTTAGGTTAATGCAACCCACTCTTAGTCTGCCATTAATTTAGCAAGCGTTGACCCGACTGTTCATAGAAGGAGCAGACTAACTTGCGTATTCGTGGGTCATTGAATCTGTCTAGTGATGTAATACATGGATTTTTATTCAATTGGTAGGCAAATTAACAGACGTAGTTTCAAATGAAGAATAAAAAAAACTTAATTAAAATCTCTGAACACTATTAATGGCAAAAAATCCGACTTCAAAACCACATGCACTAAAAAGTCTCAAATTAAAAACTGCGTCTTGTTAATTTGCTTACCAATTGAATAAATATCCATAATATCACATCACTAGAAAGATTCAATAACCCACAAAAAACGAAAGTATGTCTGTTCCTTCTATGACCAGCCGGGTCAATACTTGTTAGAGTAAAGACAGACTATGGATTGCACCCACCTAACTTATGGGTATTCTAACTGGTAAAGTCAGAATAGTGACACGTCCAGAATGGCAAAATCGCGTTGCGGAGGGTCGCAAGCATTGCGATGAGTTCTGGTTCGCGACACTTGCTGACAAGAAACAGAGAAAAACATCGAAGTGACGTGCCTCCATTGGTCGCCAACTTCTCTTGTCGAACCTTGTGGCAGACTTTGCCGCTCTCGCATTGTTCTATTGAGCCATTAAAAGAGATGTATTTTAAACACTACACCATAAACCGTCTGAAATAGGTGAATAGGCGGACATTGAGGACATATTTTTAGAGTGCCGTAGCCGAATGGCAAAAACGCGGAACCTTTATAGTTTCATTAAGTCTGTATGTTCATACGTATGTCACAGCCCACTTTATTCTGAAACAATTAGTATAACACAGTTTAAGGTGAATGTATCCTGTTAACCGCTTTACGATTCTCGTACAAAAAATAAATAAATAAATGATATAAGGGATCTCCCATACATCAAACTAAAACCAAAATATTTTTTATGTCAAACTTATGCGTGTACGGTGTCTATGTTTTTGTTAATCTACACCATCCTACTGCTGGGCAAAGGTCTCCCCCCAAACTTCTCCATCTATCTCTAAACATTGCCAACGACTGCAATCCTTAGCAAAACTGACCAAATCTTCACATCAGCGCTTTCTGGGTCTGCTACTGCGGCGATAGCCATCTGCTGGTATCCATCGCGTGACGATTTGGGTCCATCTGTCCGGGTGCATCCTTCACGTGTCCCGCCCACTCCCACTTTAGCCTTGCTGTCTTCTCGCCTACTTCCACTATACTCGATTTGGAGCGTATGTGGTATTGCGTACCTTATCCATCCTGTTATCACTGCACATCATTGTTAATTAGAATAAGTCATGATTTTTGTAACAATAAATATAACACTCTTTTTATAAAACGTACATCTTGTGTTCCGCTAACATTTCCTAATGTGCCCACAGCCGAACGTCCTCAGTCCAAGAGATGAAAAAATAAACAAAATGGCCGACATAATGCGTGCAAAGTGCAGTCTAGTACGTTGCATTAGATGCCATATTGAGTGCAGAGAAAAACTTGGCTTTAGGGTAGTAGTGTGAACTAGAGTTTTATGGAGTAAGTAACAAGTGAAGAGTTCAAAACACACAATTGAAGATTTAGTAAATTTTTAATGTTTGGATTCTTAGAATACACCCTGTTATTTTTAACATTGAAAACACTCAGAAAATTTTTGAAGTCAGAAGAAAAGCGGTTTCACACTTAGGCGACTTTAACAGTGCGACGGTCGCGCGGCAGTGGGCGCTGCTGTCAATTTCATAATAAAATGACAACAGTAAGCCCTTTACATGAGAGAGAAACGCGCTGCTGTCGCTCTAATGTGAAGGCGCACTTAAATATGCACCATCTTATTTTGGACTGAAAAAAAATGACAAAGATCTGCATACAAACTGTGAATTATTAAATTTTATTAGAAGCATATTATTATTTATTATATTATTATTTATTATAATAAATAATAATTAATACTTGCATGCTATTTGTCCATGACTAAATGGGCCGGATGTTAAATTGATTGCAAACCTTCTGTGTACCCCCGTTTAAAAAGCAAATAAATAAATCTGAATCTGAAAGTAAGGAAAAATAGAATGCGTTGTACACCCCAGAGTAGGTACTTTGGCTTACTTCCATGTTCATATATTTATTTATTTTATTCTTTATTGCACTGACAAAAATAAAGTACAAATGGCGGACATAATGCTTAAAGCATTCTCTACCAGTCAACCATTGGGTGAAGCAGCTTTTCTAATATTTTATTTTACCTCGCCTTTCCATCTCGTTATTTATGTAAGTCTTTCTTATACACATATAATGCACTCTGCTTAATTTTTTTCAACTGGTAAATACTCTACGTATACCCTCTGATCCCGGGAGAGACCAGGGGTTATGTGAACTTCCTCATCAAATGAGGTTAGTTGGTTAGTTGGTTATACCCGCTTAAAACCAAATCCTCTTGTGCCAATGAATGCTGATGCTGCTTTGCCTTGGGCGTGTCAGAAATGTTTGCGAAAATGCAGACCTATGCGTTCCATGCCCATCATTAGAAAGCGGGTGACGTCATTGCAAAGACCCTTTACACACTACGACTTTTATCTGCGATACAGTCGTGATGCTAACGCGCGTTAGCATCGATACAATCGCGATGCAGAAGCTGGAAATCGTCAATTATGTACTGATATTTGGCGATTGCATCGATGCTAAATAAAATCTGTTCATTGTGTGAGTCGCGATGCTGAAGCACGGTTTCAAAACGCGCAACTTCATTTATGCTAAGAGTCGCAGTGTATAAGGAGTCTAAAAACGTTTTGTGGGCAGCGCTAAAAGCATCCTTAGCACAATGGCAGACAGGTGGGACTCGCCACTACTTAGACGCTGGTTACAGCTGTATGCTACGGCATTAAACATGCATCTGGGGCCCTATCTTTGAATATTTCTATGGCGTATGACCTTTCGTTGACAAATATTTGATTTTCGAATAAAACCGGATAAAATCCACACTAGAGTGATTGCAAACACTGTAGCTCGATTATGAAAGTAGTCATTTCAAGAGATTTTCGTAGATTTTTTATTGACGTTTTGATTGATAATCAAGCGTTAATTAAAGCGACTAATTCAAAAAACAGACTTCCTGGGCGCTCGTCCATTATATCGCTATTTGTTTTTATTGTTTCAGGTATTTTTTCTTTCCATCATTTTATAATATTTTTAGTTATATTTTTTTACTGTCAATTATGAGTATTTCTGGGTTACTATACCTTCCAGAAATAAATTATTATTAATTTCATTTTTTAATAAAAGGGAGGTATTGCGTGGTTGGCCCCCCAGGTATTTCCCCCGGATATAATTCCGTAGTCCTTCATACCTTGCACCACCGCCAACTAGAGGCAGATTCGTCCGCGCGAGCGACTCCACCTCACAATTCATTAGACACGACACCGGCGGACGAGTGAACTGAAACGATTTGGAGACTTGGCAAAAATAAAGCCGCACTCATATTAACTATATGTAGGATCTAGTAAAAGGTCCGTTGTTTTGCTGTATCGCTGCTGAGGACCAGATACCTGATGTGCTTAAACCCATTTAGCGATGATTTTTAAAGAAAAATTAGCTGCTTCAACTCATTTAGCTATATATTTTAAAAGAAAATTAAGAAAACTGCACTTTAACTTTATTACGGAAACTGTGCAGAAACTTATTTAGAACAAATTTTTTAGCTTCTCCATAATGTGTGATGTTGATGTTCACCATTTAATACTTTTTAAAACATCTAAAACCTATATTTTTTAAAAAGCCCTATTCTTTATCCAATAATTGGTAAGTTAATATAACAAGTTAAGTGTGATGGAATTTACAGTTTAGCTGCTCAGACAATGTTAGTTTGAAGTTTTAAATTTTGACTATTACATAAAATATGTATGGGAAGAATTGCAAACTTCCGATTTTGTCATGTTTTACTTTAGTATTTTCTGTTAAAATTGCATACGTCATAAAAAACACTCTCTGAGCGGATAAATTAATTAATTGTAAATTGTAAAAATGTTCAGAATCTTAGACTAAGGATTTTACTTACGGGTTCAAACCCCCCAACCGCAACGTAGATACTCTCTCGAATGAGTAAAAACAAAACAGTAAATTTTATAGCATCTTAAGTGCTTTCCCATTAATGACTGGAGAAGTTAATAAATCTTCTTGTAGCTTAATGTCTTTTTAAATCCGCGAAATTAGGTCAGCGGTATCTCCGTTCCCGTTTTTTTGGGGGACACTTGGATTTGTTTCAATTCCATCTTTTGTCTACATTGTTAAGCCCGGAGCTGGGAATAGGCCTGATTCTGTACAGCATTTTCTTAGAGAAGTACTCACTCTTTTTTTATAGTAAAATAAATTTCCTTCGTAAGAAATTTTGTTAAGAAGTTTGTAAATAAATAGCTGTCAGTTGCTAAGCTCTACAATTCTCACACTTTTTTTCTTGAACAAGAAAAAATATATTGCATTTTGTAGAAATTGCAAAGTTAATAGCCGTCAGTTGCTTAGGTTCTCTTGCGCATGTTAAGATTTATAACCTAGAATTACGTTAATCCTGGATTAAATCATCATTCTGACTCGGTCAGTTTATTTGACGTCGACAGAGACAAAATGAAAATTAAATCCATGACAAGCATATCTCCCGTGTTAAATCATCATACGCAAGTTCACTCAGTAGACTAAGAGTTAATTTTACCAACATTCGACTTATCCTACCGAATAAGTATAAACGACTGACTTTGACAAATGGCATTTACAGAAATGGTTGCTGACGAATATGTGACGTTTTCAAACGAGGCGTTTTGTATTGTATTCGAAGAATGTTCCTTATTTGACTTTGTTAAATCAACTCTAAGACATCCACAGTTGACTTGGCAGAGATAAGAACATGGTCACGACACGGCTAAAAGTAGTAAGTAAAGTAAGCCTGTAACATCCCACTGCTGGGCAAAGGCCCTTAACCTCAACTATGAGGTTGTTTGAGCCATACTCCCACAACGCTGGCTCAGTGCGGGTTGGTGGAGGGGTGTTTGCAAGGTAATGGACTAACTCTTCTGTCAGATTTTATCAAGCCGCCTATAAGGCCTCTGACTTGGCCTTAACGACTAATATCAACCGATATTAGCCGGGACCAACGTCTTAGCAAGTCTTTCGAAGCACGGAGATGCTCGTGACGTACGTCACTTATATGCTACGGCTAAACGTACTAAGAAGTCATTAAAATTTTACAAATATTTTTAGGAAAATGATTTGTCATTTCTTAAATGTTGTGTTTTCACGTTTCTTTCAATTCATCAGCAAAGGATGAAATAGATTAACTTAGTCTTGGAGTCTGTTGGGAATCGGGCCCATTGTTAAGTTTGGAATTAGGAATGTCCTCAATTTGGTTCAAGCGCGTATATCGCCCCGGTCTGAGTGCGGACAATCGTGGGATCTTACTTTTTACTGCCCAACATTTCATTTTTATTCTGTAGGCCTTCGGTTTGACGGGTGGTATGAGACGCAAGCTGTGTTAAAAAAAAACTTTGTTCATTTTTTCAGTTCAGTCAACCCTTTTGTTTTGGAAAAGTGACATCAGATAAGTCAAGGAAATACTCTAGTTCCTGGTTGAAGTAACTAGAATTTGATACTTATTTCTGAAGTTTATGCGAACACTATTGATTGATTAAAACACAATTAACAGAAATTTTATGCGGAGATCTACACGCAATCATAAATATAAATAAAGACAAAAAAGTGTTTATTCAATAACTAGAATTTGATCCAAAGAAGCGAAATGACAATATCTATTGCTGAAGCATGCGTTAAGATTGTTGTTAGCGTTCAACAGTAGGCTAGATGGCGCTGTATCCGTAATGAAGAAACTAAACGTCGGTATTTATAAAATCAAATCGGTACTCAATTTTGCAGGTAATTTGAGTGATTCAATAAACAATCTGTAGTGCAGAGTTACATAATAATATGCATTGAAGAGGTCTTTATGAAAAAATGCAAAGCGTGAGTCTCTGAAAGAAAATTCAAATCGTTAACGCCGTCCCTCCACACTTGATCCCCTCCATAATTTCTGGATTCCAGAATGTGCGTAATGTGACTCGTTCCTTAAATTGGATTGATGTAATTCCTTCTTATATCCCTCTTTTTTGTTCGCCGGATATCGTAGGGGTCATTTGATATGATAGATGTATTTTCTTTGGCCATAAAGTAAAGTGTTCTCTGTGTTGTTTGATTTTTATTTATTTATTTCGGATACTCGGTCGGAATGCTGGCCCCGAATTCTCTCGGATTTCTTTTAACGACTGGGCAGGGAAAAAACACTCAGCGTAATAAAGGGAAAATAAACAAGGGAAAAATTTTGCTTTACTTATTTTTATTTATTTGTATTACGAATGGAAGTAGGTTTCGGGGTGCTTTTTGTTTTGATTGTGTTATTTTTCAACACAGTTTTCACGTTATTGTCAGAGTGAGTTGGAAGATTACAATCGCGCGGGCGTGAACGTGATGGAAGATGTACTAGATTGAGCGAGGACGAGACAGACGCATGTGCGTGAGTGTGATGGAAAATGAACTAATAAAGCGAGAACGAAACAGACGCGGTATGCCAAAACGTGATAGAAAGATGTACTAAATTGGACGACTTGGACGTACGACCATGTTCGTTGTGTATGACGGGCGACTGATGTCAGAGTAATCGGTGAACTATTGAACTAATAGTACTAATAGACCGAACTAGTTCCTTTGATCGATTGTACTAGTTCGGAGCGCTCTGATCAGTGTCCGAGTAAGAACAACTTGCGGGAGACCGTCGCGGGGGAGGTGGGCCCCGCGCTCGCGCGACAGGGCCCGTCTTCCCGCGCGGAGTTTGCCGACAGGAGCACGCGCGGGCTAGTTTAGTTCATGGCGCTATGTGTTACGGGCCGTACGCGCTCATAAAATGACTTTCGATACTAATAGGGTAATTATTGAAGTTACTAGGTAATACAGGTTCTAGTTTTGGTCAGTGACATCCAACTCAGGGGTGATAATATGAGTTATTCTTATTCTAAAAAAATTTTTGCTTTAAATTCTGAGCAAGTTTTATACAAGAAAACCTCTTCACAACATTAAAAAAAAATACAAAACTAATGGGAAAACTCGCTCCCTAGCGCGTAGCTAGCGCTTATCTACGAAATACTACGCCGTAGCTAGTAAGCTACGAAGAGGCTACCTGGTATTGGTAGTTTTAACTCGATTGCTGTACCGCATAAAAAAATGTTTTGGGTTTTTTTTTCTATTTAAAAAAAATCGTTTGTACAGCCACCCCTGAGTCGTTCGTCGCTGACCAAAACAACACCCTGTATATTAAGTTATCCATTGCCACGACTGTACAAGCACACAGTTTAAATTGTACTGGCGACACTGCGTAAGTCGAGTCTCCGCGACGGGCCCCGCGACAGGAACCGCGGCGTGCGCCCGCGCGGGCACCCGTTTAACAGTTTCAGGCCTCAGTGCGCGAGTCCGACTCGCAACGCGCTTGGCCGGTTTTTTTAGTTAAAAAGTTGGGCCTTGTAATATGTTTAAATTCTTGTTTGACTTAGAAGTGTCATGAAATGAAAATTGAGGTAGCTGTGTTTAAATTTTAGCTAACGTTAAAAGTCATAAAGATGAAATAAGAAACCAAAAAACATGCGCACGGGCAGGACTTGAACCAGCAACCTCTTGGCTGACCGGGCCAAACGCTCTTACCAATTGAGCCCACCGTGCTGTCAGTCCAATCCTGCGAAATTTGTGGTCTCCTTTCCTAGAGGTAGCTGTTCAAGTCCGCGGTGCGCAAGTTTTTGGTTCTTATTTCATCTTTATGAATATAAAATATGACACTGTGAGAGTTAAAAACATTCTAAACCATAACGTTAATAGAACAGCTATTTAGACTTACAATGCAAGAAAAAAAACTTAAATAAACCAGTTCGTTGACATCCGTCTAGCGATTTACTTGTTTGCTGTTTCAACCGGTTCTCCCTTGTTTTGTCGAACAACGTATTAATATAATTTCACTTCACAAACATTTAAAATATCTAATTTCATTTGATATAATTATTCGATTCCTATAATATTTATTTTATCTAATTTTGATTGACATAATTGTTCATGTAATATAATTTCATTTCATCGAATTTTCACTTTGCCTAATATCACATGACATAATGTTTGCTTGGCCTAATGAGTGCTTAATCTAATTTTTATTTAACCGAAACTTTATAACTGAATAACACTAGATAAAACAACAAAAAAAAACTGCCACTGTTCTAACCTACATAACCTAGATGACATCAACAAAGGGGAATTCTGGCGCTCGGCGGCCGCTACCGCGGCACGCTCGCTACGCTCGCTCGCCTTCGCGCGTTGTCGGATCACTGTTCTAACCTAACCTAACCTAGACGACACCAACAGAGGGGAGTTCTGGTGCTCGGTGGCGCTCCTATTTTGTGATTAAATGCAAAATATTAAAGCTTTGTTTTAGTCAAGTTGCCCTATTTGCTGTCTTGAAAATAATACTGTTAAAATCTTATAATTCAAAAAAAAAACAATATAGACGAACTGATCATTATACTAAATAAAAGTATGTAAAATGATAATTATACAAATTAAGATTAGATAAAACAAAAATTAGATGAAATGATTATTAGGTCGAATGATGATTATGCCTCTTAAATGTTAGCACAAACGTTGTTATATCAAACAAATATTATCTGTTATAAAAATTATGTAAAACAAAATTATGTTAAACAACCATTATGTTAAGAGTGATTAGTAATAATGAAATTATATCAAACGTTTTTCGACAAAACAAGGGAGAACCGTTTCAACCTACCTAACACAAATCATTAATAAAAAAATAAATAAGAAGAGGATTCAACAATTTTTAGATTAATTTAAAAAGGATAACAAAGAAAAAAGCTATTCGCACAGGTACGTCTTGCAAAGTTTATTTCACTTAGGAATAAATTCTACGAATCTAATAAAAATACTAATTTTAAAAGCATGTACGGAATCCTGGGTTACGCTTGGCTATTCCACTTGCACTTAACCGGTTTTTACCTACTTATAAATGGCAGTTTCGAAATATATCTAACACAAACTATTATATAGCGTCTGCGATAACAAAGGAAATTGAACTATAAACATCGACCCAGTTTATTTGTGTTATTTTATTTATTTTTAAGCCTCTTGTTTTGGTACGTAACTCCACTGCTTCGGCCAATATATTAAATATACTCGTCGGGTTATTGAAACTCTAAAAAATGAAGACATTATTAAACATCCTTATTCTGATGGTTTTGACAATTGCCAGTGAACAGACTAAGTTGCGCGTTCTGCATGGAATCGGAGATGTACACAATGAGTTTCCTTACGTGGTGAGCTTGCCTCACTGCTCAGACCAAAGGCGATCAAATCGTATACAAATCCATCCGTAGAAGTTGCACAGGCAGTCTCATCGCGTCCACGTGGGTCCTCACAGCTTGCCACTGCCTACAACCTCAATTGAAGCTCGTGAGATACGGTAATATAACTGGCCCACTTGAGGAAACCAAATGTCTTAGCAAAATTCTGGAGCAAATATATTATCCCTCGTATATTTCCCAGAAAAATGATATTGGTCTGATCCATGTTGAGACCATCAGCAAAC
>CAWUPE010000560.1:0-33135 GCA_963924145.1 Pyrausta purpuralis
TGTCGTTTTGAAGCTCAGTTTGAAATGTTTTAGTTTGTCGTTCTGTTCAAATCGATCATCGTTTAGCATACTTTTCGATCATATTAGCTCAATGGAGTAGCTTTGCGCACGCGTCGCTGTTGAAGTAGGTACCCTCCTGCGTTATTTTAAAAGATACATCCCATACAATGTAAGTCGAATTTTACACTTTATCGGTCACCGTGAAATATTTTGTCTTGATATTAACCGACTTTATATTGACCGTCGCGTCAAGCCCGTTGCGTAGACACCTCGTTTGTGTAGATTCGACCTGTTGCACTTCAAAAACGTCGCAATATGGATTCTGTTTGTAATAATTTTAGCGTTTTCAGCTACTTTAGACACTGAATATTTGTCGTTTTGAAGCTTTGTTTGAAATGTTTTAGTTTGTCGTTTCTGTTCAATTTGATCATCGTTTAGCATACTTTTCGATCATATTAGCTCAGTGGAGTAGTTTTGCGCACGCTCCGTTGTTGAAGTAGGTACCCTCCTGCGTTATTTTAAAAGATACATCCCATACAATGTAAGTCGAAATTTACACTTTTTCGGTCACCGTGAAATATTTTGTCTTGATATTAACCGACTTTTTATTGACCGTCGCGTCGAACCCGTTGCGTAGACACCACGTTTGTGTAGATCAAACCTGTTGCACTTCAAAAACATCGCAAAATAGATTCTGTTTGCAATAATTTTAGCGTTTTAACCTACTTTAGACACTGAATATTTGTCGTTTCGAAGCTCAGTTTGAAATGTTTTAGTTTGTCGTTTCTGTTCAAATCGATCATCGTTTAGCATTTTTTTTGATCATATTAGCTCAGTGGAGTAGTTTTGCGCACGCTCCGCTGTTGTAAATGGTACTTTTCTGCGATATTTTAAAAGATACATCCCATACAAAGTTAGTCGAATTTTACACTTTTTCAGTCACCGTGAAATATTTTGTCTTGATATTAACCGACTTTATATTGACCGTCGCGTCGAGCCCGTTGCGTAGACACCTCGTTTGTGTAGATTGGACCTGTTGCACTTTAAAAACGTTGCAATATGGATTCTGGTTGCAATAATTTTAACGTTTTCACCTACTTTAGACACTGAATATTTGTCGTTTTGAAGCTCAGTTTGAAATGTTTTAGTTTGTCGTTTCTGTTCAAATCGATCATCTTTTAGCATACTTTTCAATCATATTAGCTCAATAAAGTGGTTCTGCGAACGTTACGCCGTTCTTGTAAGTACTCTTTTGAGATATTTTAAAAGATGCATCCCATACAAAGTTAGTCGAATTTTACACTTTTTCGGTCACCGTGAAATATTTTGTCTTGATATTAACCGACTTTATATTGACCGTTGCATCGAACCCGTTGCGTATACACCTCGTTTGTGTAGATTGGACCTGTTGCACTTCAAAAACGTCGCAATATGGATTCTGATTGCAATAATTTTAGCGTTTTCACCTACTTTCGACACTGAATATTTCTCGTTCTGAAGCTCAGTTTGAAATGTTTTAGTTTGTCGTTTCTGTTCAAATCGATCATCGTTTAGCATACTTTTCGATCATATTAGCTCAGTAGAGTAGTTTTGCGCACGCTCCGCTGTTGAAAAAGGTACTCTCTGCGATATTTTAAAAGATACATCCCATTAAAAGTTAGTCGAATTTTACACTTTTTCAGTCACCGTGAAATATTTTGTCTTGATATTAACCAACTTTATATTGACCGTCGCGTCGAGCCCGTTGCGTAGACACCTCGTTTGTGTAGATCAAACCTTTTGCACTTTAAAAACATAGCAATATGGATTCTGTTTGCAATAATTTTAGCGTTTTTACCTACTTTAAACACTGAATATTTGTCGTTTTAAAGCTCAGTTTGAAATGTTTTAGTTTGTCGTTTCTGTTCAAATCGATCATCTTTTAGCATAATTTACGATCATATTAGCTCACTAAAGTGTGTGTGCGCACGCTCCGCTGTTCTTGTAAGGTACTCTTTTGCGATAATTTGAAATATACATCCCATACAAAGTTAGTCGAATTTTACACTTTTTCGGTCACCGTGAAATATTTTGTCTTGATATTAACCGACTTTTTATTGACCGTCGCGTCGAACCCGTTGCGTAGACACCTTGTTTGTGTAGATCAAACCTGTTGCACTTCAAAAACATCGCAATATGGATTCTGTTTGCAATAATTTTAGCGTTTTCACCTACTTTAGATACTGAATATTTTTCGTTTTAAGCTCAGTTTGAAAAAGTTAGTTTGTCGTTTCTGTTCAAATCGATCATCTTTTAGCATACTTTTTGATCATATTAGCTCATCGAATTGGTTCTGCGCACGTTTCGCTGCTCTTATATGTACTATTTTGCGATATTTTAAAAGATACATCCCATACAAAGTTAGTCGAATTTTACACTTTTTCGGTCACCGTGAAATATTTTGTCTTGATATTAACCGACTTTATATTGACCGTCGCGTCGAGCCCGTTGCGTAGATACCTCGTTTATGTAGATCGGACCTGTTGCATTTCAAAAACATCGCAATATGGATTGTGTTTGCAATAATTTTAGCGTTTTCACCTACTTTAGACACTGAATATTTGTCGTTTTAAAGCTCAGTTTGAAATGTTTTAGTTTGTCGTTTCTGTTCAAATCGATCATCTTTTAGCATATTTTTTGATTATATTAGCTCACTGAAATGGTTCTGCGCACGCTCCGCTGTTGAAGTATCTACACTTTTGCGATATTTTAAAAGATACATCTCATACAAAGTTAGTCGAATTGTACACTTTTTCGGTTACCGTGAAATATTTTGTCTTGATATTAACCGACTTTATATTGACCGTCGCGTCGAACTCGTTGCGCAGACACCTTGTTTGTGTAGATCGGACCTGTTGCACTTCAAAAACATCGCAATATGGATTTTGGTTGCAATTATTTTAGCGTTTTCACCTACTTTAGGCACTGAATATATGTCGTTTGAAAGCTCAGTTTGAAATGTTTTAGTTTGTCGTTTCTGTTCAAATCGATCATCTTTTAGCATATTTTTTGATCATATTAGCTCACCAAAGTCGTTCTGCGCACGCTTCGCTGTTCTAGTAGTTACTCTTTTGCGATATTTTAAATGATACATGCTATACAAAGTTAGTCAAATTTTACACTTTTTCGGTCACCGTGAAATATTTTGTCTTGATATTAACCGACTTTATATTGACCGTCGCGCCAAGCCCGTTCCGTAGACACATCGTTTGTAAAGATTGCACCTTTTGCACTTTAAACACATCGCAATATGGATTCTGTTTGCAATAATTTCAGCGTTTTCACCTACTTTAGACACTGAATATTTGTCGTTTTGAAGCTCAGTTTGAAATGTTTTTGTTTGTCGTTTCTGTTCAAATCGATCATCGTTTAGCATATTTTTCGATCATATTAGCTCACTAAAGTGTGTGTGCGCACGCTCCGCTGTTCTTGTAAGGTACTCTTTTGCGATAATTTGAAATATACATCCCATACAAAGTTAGTCGAATTTTACACTTTTTCGGTCACCGTGAAATATTTTGTCTTGATATTAACCGACTTTTTATTGACCGTCGCGTCGAACCCGTTGCGTAGACACCTTGTTTGTGTAGATCAAACCTGTTGCACTTCAAAAACATCGCAATATGGATTCTGTTTGCAATAATTTTAGCGTTTTCACCTACTTTAGACACTGAATATTTTTCGTTTTAAGCTCAGTTTGAAAAAGTTAGTTTGTCGTTTCTGTTCAAATCGATCATCTTTTAGCATACTTTTTGATCATATTAGCTCATCGAATTGGTTCTGCGCACGTTTCGCTGCTCTTATATGTACTATTTTGCGATATTTTAAAAGATACATCCCATACAAAGTTAGTCGAATTTTACACTTTTTCGGTCACCGTGAAATATTTTGTCTTGATATTAACCGACTTTATATTGACCGTCGCGTCGAGCCCGTTGCGTAGATACCTCGTTTATGTAGATCGGACCTGTTGCATTTCAAAAACATCGCAATATGGATTGTGTTTGCAATAATTTTAGCGTTTTCACCTACTTTAGACACTGAATATTTGTCGTTTTAAAGCTCAGTTTGAAATGTTTTAGTTTGTCGTTTCTGTTCAAATCGATCATCTTTTAGCATATTTTTTGATTATATTAGCTCACTGAAATGGTTCTGCGCACGCTCCGCTGTTGAAGTATCTACACTTTTGCGATATTTTAAAAGATACATCCCATACAAAGTTAATCGAATTGTACACTTTTTCGGTCACCGTGAAATATTTTGTCTTGATATTAACCGACTTTATATACCGTCGCGTCGAGCCTGTTGCGTATTCACCTCGTTTGTGTAGACTAAACCTGTTGCACTTCGAAAATATCGCAATATGGATTCTGTTTGCAATAATTTTAGCGTTTTCACCTACTTTAGACACGGAATATTTGTCGTTGTGAAGCTCAGTTTGAAATGTTTTAGTTTGTCGTTTCTGTTCAAATCGATCATCTTTTAGCATACTTTATGATCATATTAGATCATAGGAGTGTTTGTGCGCTTGCTCCACTGTTGAAGTAGGTAATCTCCTGCGATATTTTAAACGATTCATCCCATACAAATTTAGTCGAATTTTACACTTTTTCGGTCACCGTGAAATATTTTGTCTTGATATTAACCAACTTTATATTGACCGTCGCGTCGAGCCCGTTGCGTAGACACCTCGTTTGTGTAGATCAAACCTTTTGCACTTTAAAAACATCGCAATATGGATTCTGTTTGCAATAATTTTAGCGTTTTCACCTACTTTAGACACTGAATATTTGTCGTTTTAAAGCTCAGTTTGAAATGTTTTAGTTTGTCGTTTCTGTTCAAATCGATCATCTTTTAGCATAATATACGATCATATTAGCTCATTTAAGTGTGTGTGCGCACGCTCCGCTGTTCTTGTAAGGTACTCTTTTGCGATAATTTGAAATATACATCCCATACAAAGTTAGTCGAATTTTACACTTTTTCGGTCACCGTGAAATATTTTGTCTTGATATTAACCGACTTTTTATTGACCGTCGCGTCGAACCCGTTGCGTAGACACCTTGTTTGTGTAGATCAAACCTGTTGCACTTCAAAAACATCGCAATATGGATTCTGTTTGCAATAATTTTAGCGTTTTCACCTACTTTAGACACTGAATATTTTTCGTTTTAAGCTCAGTTTGAAATGTTTTAGTTTGTCGTTTCTGTTCAAATCGATCATCTTTTAGCATACTTTTCGATCACATTAGCTCAATGAAGTTGTTTTGCGCACAATCTACTGTTGAAGTAGGTACTCTTTTGCGATATTTTAAAAGATACATCCCATACAAAGTTTGTCGAATTGTACACTTTTTCGGTTACCGTGAAATATTTTGTCTTGATATTAACCGACTTTATATTGACCGTCGTGTCGAGCCCGTTGCGTAGACACCTCGTTTGTGTAGATCGGACCTGTTGCATTTCAAAAACATCGCAATATGGATTGTGTTTGCAATAATTTTAGCGTTTTCACCTACTTTAGACACTGAATATTTGTCGTTTTAAAGCTCAGTTTGAAATGTTTTAGTTTGTCGTTTCTGTTCAAATCGATCATCTTTTAGCATATTTTTTGATTATATTAGCTCACTGAAATGGTTCTGCGCACGCTCCGCTGTTGAAGTATCTACACTTTTGCGATATTTTAAAAGATACATCTCATACAAAGTTAGTCGAATTGTACACTTTTTCGGTCACCGTGAAATATTTTGTCTTGATATTAACCGACTTTATATTGACCGTCGCGTCGAACTCGTTGCGTAGACACCTTGTTTGTGTAGATCGGACCTGTTGCACTTCAAAAACATCGCAATATGGATTTTGGTTGCAATTATTTTAGCGTTTTCACCTACTTTAGGCACTGAATATATGTCGTTTGAAAGCTCAGTTTGAAATGTTTTAGTTTTTCGTTTCTGTTCAAATCGATCATCTTTTAGCATATTTTTCGATCATATTAGCTCACCAAAGTCGTTCTGCGCACGCTTCGCTGTTCTAGTAGTTACTCTTTTGCGATATTTTAAATGATACATGCTATACAAAGTTAGTCAAATTTTACACTTTTTCGGTCACCGTGAAATATTTTGTCTTGATATTAACCGACTTTATATTGACCGTCGCGCCGAGCCCGTTGCGTAGACACCTCGTTTGTAAAGATTGCACCCTTTGCACTTCAAAAACATCGCAATATGGATTCTGTTTGCAATAATTTCAGCGTTTTCACCTACTTTAGACACTGAATATTTGTCGTTTTGAAGCTCAGTTTGAAATGTTTTTGTTTGTCGTTTCTGTTCAAATCGATCATCGTTTAGCATATTTTTCGATCATATTAGCTCAAAGAAGTGGTTCTGCGCAGGTTCCGCTGTTCTAGTAGGTACTCTTTTGCGATATTTTAAAAGATACATCCCATACAAAGTTAATCGAATTGTACACTTTTTCGGTCACCGTGAAATATTTTGTCTTGATATTAACCGACTTTATATTGACCGTCGCGTCGAGCCCGTTGCGCAGACACCTCGTTTATGTAGATCGGACCTGTTGCATTTCAAAAACATCGCAATATGGATTGTGTTTGCAATAATTTTAGCGTTTTCACCTACTTTAGACACTGAATATTTGTCGTTTTAAAGCTCAGTTTGAAATGTTTTAGTTTGTCATTTCTGTTCAAATTGATCATATTTTAGTATACTTTTGGATCATATTAGCTCATCGAAGTAGTACTGCGCACGCTCCGCTGTTCTAGTAGTTACTTTTTTGCGATATTTTAAAAGATACATCTCATACAAAGTTAGTCGAATTTTACACTTTTTCGGTCACCGTAAAATATTTTGTCTTGATATTAACCGACTTTATTTTGACCGTCGCGACGAGGCAGTTGCGCAGACACCTTGTTTGTGTGGATCGGACCTGTTGCACTTCAAAAACATCGCAATATGGATTCCGTTTGCAATAATTTTAGCGTTTTCAGCTACTTTAGAGACTTAATATTTGTCGTTTTAAACCTCAGTTTGAAATGTTTTAGTTTGTCGTTTTTGTTCAAATCTATCATTTTTCAGCATTCGTTTCGATCGTATTAGCTCACTAAAGAGGTTCTGCGCACGTTTTGCTGTTCAAGTAGGAACAGTTTTGCGATATTTTAAAAGATACATCCCATAGAAAGTAAGTCGAATTTTACACTTTTTCGGTCACCGTGAAATATTTTGTCTTGATATTAACCGATCTTATATTGACCGTCGCGTCGAGCTCGTTGCGTACACCTTGTTTGTGTAGACCGGACCTGTTGCACTTCGAAAATATCGCAATATGGATTCTGTTTGCAATAATTTTAGCGTTTTCACCTACTTTAGACACGGAATATTTGTCGTTGTGAAGCTCAGTTTGAAATGTTTTAGTTTGTCGTTTCTGTTCAAATCGATCATCTTTTAGCATACTTTATGATCATATTAGATCATAGGAGTGTTTGTGCGCTTGCTCCACTGTTGAAGTAGGTAATCTCCTGCGATATTTTAAACGATTCATCCCATACAAATTTAGTCGAATTTTACACTTTTTCGGTCACCGTGAAATATTTTGTCTTGATATTAACCGACTTTATATTGACCGTCGCGTCGATATCGTCGTTTATACACCTCGTTTGCATAGATTGGACTTGTTGCACTTTAAAAACATCGCAATATTGATTCTGTTTGCAATAATTTTAGCGTTTTCACCTAATTTCGTCACTGAATATTTGTCGTTTTGAAGCTCAGTTTGAAATGTTTTAGTTTGTCGTTTCTGTTCAAATCGATCATCTTTTAGCATACTTTTCAATCATATTAGCTCAATAAAGTGGTTCTGCGAACGTTTCGCCGTTCTTGTAAGTTCTCTTTTGAGATATTTTAAAAGATGCATCCCATACAAAGTTAGTCGAATTTTACACTTTTTCGGTCACCGTGAAATATTTTGTCTTGATATTAACCGACTTTATATTGACCGTTGCATCGAGCCCGTTGCGTTGACACCTCGATTGTGTAGATCAAACCTGTTGCACTTCAAAAACATCGCAATATGTATTCTGTCTGCAATAATTTTAGCGCTTTTACCTACTTTTAACACTGAATATTTGTCGTTTTAAAGCTCAGTTTGAAATGTTTTAGTTTGTCGTTTCTGTTCAAATCGATCATCTTTTAGCGTAATTTACGATCATATTAGCTCTTTTAAGTGTGTGTGCGCACATTCCGCTGTTCTTGTAAGGTACTCTTTTGCGATAATTTGAAAGATACATCCCATACAAAGTTAGTCGAATTTTACACTTTTTCGGTCACCGTGAAATATTTTGTCTTGATATTAACCGACTTTTTATTGACCGTCGCGTCGAACCCGTTGCGTAGACACCTTGTTTGTGTAGATCAAACCTGTTGCACTTCAAAAACATCGCAATATGGATTCTGTTTGCAATAATTTTAGCGTTTTCACCTACTTTAGACACTGAATATTTGTCGTTTTGAAGCTCAGTTTGAAATGTTTTAGTTTGTCGTTTCTGTTCAAATCGATCATCGTTTAGCATACTTTTCGATCATATTAGCTCAATGGAGTAGCTTTGCGCACGCGTCGCTGTTGAAGTAGGTACCCTCCTGCGTTATTTTAAAAGATACATCCCATACAATGTAAGTCGAATTTTACACTTTATCGGTCACCGTGAAATATTTTGTCTTGATATTAACCGACTTTATATTGACCGTCGCGTCAAGCCCGTTGCGTAGACACCTCGTTTGTGTAGATTCGACCTGTTGCACTTCAAAAACGTCGCAATATGGATTCTGTTTGTAATAATTTTAGCGTTTTCAGCTACTTTAGACACTGAATATTTGTCGTTTTGAAGCTTTGTTTGAAATGTTTTAGTTTGTCGTTTCTGTTCAATTTGATCATCGTTTAGCATACTTTTCGATCATATTAGCTCAGTGGAGTAGTTTTGCGCACGCTCCGTTGTTGAAGTAGGTACCCTCCTGCGTTATTTTAAAAGATACATCCCATACAATGTAAGTCGAAATTTACACTTTTTCGGTCACCGTGAAATATTTTGTCTTGATATTAACCGACTTTTTATTGACCGTCGCGTCGAACCCGTTGCGTAGACACCACGTTTGTGTAGATCAAACCTGTTGCACTTCAAAAACATCGCAAAATAGATTCTGTTTGCAATAATTTTAGCGTTTTAACCTACTTTAGACACTGAATATTTGTCGTTTCGAAGCTCAGTTTGAAATGTTTTAGTTTGTCGTTTCTGTTCAAATCGATCATCGTTTAGCATTTTTTTTGATCATATTAGCTCAGTGGAGTAGTTTTGCGCACGCTCCGCTGTTGTAAATGGTACTTTCTGCGATATTTTAAAAGATACATCCCATACAAAGTTAGTCGAATTTTACACTTTTTCAGTCACCGTGAAATATTTTGTCTTGATATTAACCGACTTTATATTGACCGTCGCGTCGAGCCCGTTGCGTAGACACCTCGTTTGTGTAGATTGGACCTGTTGCACTTTAAAAACGTTGCAATATGGATTCTGGTTGCAATAATTTTAACGTTTTCACCTACTTTAGACACTGAATATTTGTCGTTTTGAAGCTCAGTTTGAAATGTTTTAGTTTGTCGTTTCTGTTCAAATCGATCATCTTTTAGCATACTTTTCAATCATATTAGCTCAATAAAGTGGTTCTGCGAACGTTACGCCGTTCTTGTAAGTACTCTTTTGAGATATTTTAAAAGATGCATCCCATACAAAGTTAGTCGAATTTTACACTTTTTCGGTCACCGTGAAATATTTTGTCTTGATATTAACCGACTTTATATTGACCGTTGCATCGAACCCGTTGCGTATACACCTCGTTTGTGTAGATTGGACCTGTTGCACTTCAAAAACGTCGCAATATGGATTCTGATTGCAATAATTTTAGCGTTTTCACCTACTTTCGACACTGAATATTTCTCGTTCTGAAGCTCAGTTTGAAATGTTTTAGTTTGTCGTTTCTGTTCAAATCGATCATCGTTTAGCATACTTTTCGATCATATTAGCTCAGTAGAGTAGTTTTGCGCACGCTCCGCTGTTGAAAAAGGTACTCTCTGCGATATTTTAAAAGATACATCCCATTAAAAGTTAGTCGAATTTTACACTTTTTCAGTCACCGTGAAATATTTTGTCTTGATATTAACCAACTTTATATTGACCGTCGCGTCGAGCCCGTTGCGTAGACACCTCGTTTGTGTAGATCAAACCTTTTGCACTTTAAAAACATAGCAATATGGATTCTGTTTGCAATAATTTTAGCGTTTTTACCTACTTTAAACACTGAATATTTGTCGTTTTAAAGCTCAGTTTGAAATGTTTTAGTTTGTCGTTTCTGTTCAAATCGATCATCTTTTAGCATAATTTACGATCATATTAGCTCACTAAAGTGTGTGTGCGCACGCTCCGCTGTTCTTGTAAGGTACTCTTTTGCGATAATTTGAAATATACATCCCATACAAAGTTAGTCGAATTTTACACTTTTTCGGTCACCGTGAAATATTTTGTCTTGATATTAACCGACTTTTTATTGACCGTCGCGTCGAACCCGTTGCGTAGACACCTTGTTTGTGTAGATCAAACCTGTTGCACTTCAAAAACATCGCAATATGGATTCTGTTTGCAATAATTTTAGCGTTTTCACCTACTTTAGATACTGAATATTTTTCGTTTTAAGCTCAGTTTGAAAAAGTTAGTTTGTCGTTTCTGTTCAAATCGATCATCTTTTAGCATACTTTTTGATCATATTAGCTCATCGAATTGGTTCTGCGCACGTTTCGCTGCTCTTATATGTACTATTTTGCGATATTTTAAAAGATACATCCCATACAAAGTTAGTCGAATTTTACACTTTTTCGGTCACCGTGAAATATTTTGTCTTGATATTAACCGACTTTATATTGACCGTCGCGTCGAGCCCGTTGCGTAGATACCTCGTTTATGTAGATCGGACCTGTTGCATTTCAAAAACATCGCAATATGGATTGTGTTTGCAATAATTTTAGCGTTTTCACCTACTTTAGACACTGAATATTTGTCGTTTTAAAGCTCAGTTTGAAATGTTTTAGTTTGTCGTTTCTGTTCAAATCGATCATCTTTTAGCATATTTTTTGATTATATTAGCTCACTGAAATGGTTCTGCGCACGCTCCGCTGTTGAAGTATCTACACTTTTGCGATATTTTAAAAGATACATCTCATACAAAGTTAGTCGAATTGTACACTTTTTCGGTTACCGTGAAATATTTTGTCTTGATATTAACCGACTTTATATTGACCGTCGCGTCGAACTCGTTGCGCAGACACCTTGTTTGTGTAGATCGGACCTGTTGCACTTCAAAAACATCGCAATATGGATTTTGGTTGCAATTATTTTAGCGTTTTCACCTACTTTAGGCACTGAATATATGTCGTTTGAAAGCTCAGTTTGAAATGTTTTAGTTTGTCGTTTCTGTTCAAATCGATCATCTTTTAGCATATTTTTTGATCATATTAGCTCACCAAAGTCGTTCTGCGCACGCTTCGCTGTTCTAGTAGTTACTCTTTTGCGATATTTTAAATGATACATGCTATACAAAGTTAGTCAAATTTTACACTTTTTCGGTCACCGTGAAATATTTTGTCTTGATATTAACCGACTTTATATTGACCGTCGCGCCAAGCCCGTTCCGTAGACACATCGTTTGTAAAGATTGCACCTTTTGCACTTTAAACACATCGCAATATGGATTCTGTTTGCAATAATTTCAGCGTTTTCACCTACTTTAGACACTGAATATTTGTCGTTTTGAAGCTCAGTTTGAAATGTTTTTGTTTGTCGTTTCTGTTCAAATCGATCATCGTTTAGCATATTTTTCGATCATATTAGCTCACTAAAGTGTGTGTGCGCACGCTCCGCTGTTCTTGTAAGGTACTCTTTTGCGATAATTTGAAATATACATCCCATACAAAGTTAGTCGAATTTTACACTTTTTCGGTCACCGTGAAATATTTTGTCTTGATATTAACCGACTTTTTATTGACCGTCGCGTCGAACCCGTTGCGTAGACACCTTGTTTGTGTAGATCAAACCTGTTGCACTTCAAAAACATCGCAATATGGATTCTGTTTGCAATAATTTTAGCGTTTTCACCTACTTTAGACACTGAATATTTTTCGTTTTAAGCTCAGTTTGAAAAAGTTAGTTTGTCGTTTCTGTTCAAATCGATCATCTTTTAGCATACTTTTTGATCATATTAGCTCATCGAATTGGTTCTGCGCACGTTTCGCTGCTCTTATATGTACTATTTTGCGATATTTTAAAAGATACATCCCATACAAAGTTAGTCGAATTTTACACTTTTTCGGTCACCGTGAAATATTTTGTCTTGATATTAACCGACTTTATATTGACCGTCGCGTCGAGCCCGTTGCGTAGATACCTCGTTTATGTAGATCGGACCTGTTGCATTTCAAAAACATCGCAATATGGATTGTGTTTGCAATAATTTTAGCGTTTTCACCTACTTTAGACACTGAATATTTGTCGTTTTAAAGCTCAGTTTGAAATGTTTTAGTTTGTCGTTTCTGTTCAAATCGATCATCTTTTAGCATATTTTTTGATTATATTAGCTCACTGAAATGGTTCTGCGCACGCTCCGCTGTTGAAGTATCTACACTTTTGCGATATTTTAAAAGATACATCTCATACAAAGTTAGTCGAATTGTACACTTTTTCGGTCACCGTGAAATATTTTGTCTTGATATTAACCGACTTTATATTGACCGTCGCGTCGAACTCGTTGCGCAGACACCTTGTTTGTGTAGATCGGACCTGTTGCACTTCAAAAACATCGCAATATGGATTTTGGTTGCAATTATTTTAGCGTTTTCACCTACTTTAGGCACTGAATATATGTCGTTTGAAAGCTCAGTTTGAAATGTTTTAGTTTGTCGTTTCTGTTCAAATCGATCATCTTTTAGCATATTTTTTGATCTTATTAGCTCACCAAAGTCGTTCTGCGCACGCTTCGCTGTTCTAGTAGTTACTCTTTTGCGATATTTTAAATGATACATGCTATACAAAGTTAGTCAAATTTTACACTTTTTCGGTCACCGTGAAATATTTTGTCTTGATATTAACCGACTTTATATTGACCGTCGCGCCAAGCCCGTTGCGTAGACACATCGTTTGTAAAGATTGCACCTTTTGCACTTTAAACACATCGCAATATGGATTCTGTTTGCAATAATTTCAGCGTTTTCACCTACTTTAGACACTGAATATTTGTCGTTTTGAAGCTCAGTTTGAAATGTTTTTGTTTGTCGTTTCTGTTCAAATCGATCATCGTTTAGCATATTTTTCGATCATATTAGCTCAAAGAAGTGGTTCTGCGCACGTTCCGCTGTTCTAGTAGGTACTCTTTTGCAATATTTTAAAAGATACATCCCATACAAAGTTAATCGAATTGTACACTTTTTCGGTCACCGTGAAATATTTTGTCTTGATATTAACCGACTTTATATACCGTCGCGTCGAGCCCGTTGCGTATTCACCTCGTTTGTGTAGACTAAACCTGTTGCACTTCGAAAATATCGCAATATGGATTCTGTTTGCAATAATTTTAGCGTTTTCACCTACTTTAGACACGGAATATTTGTCGTTGTGAAGCTCAGTTTGAAATGTTTTAGTTTGTCGTTTCTGTTCAAATCGATCATCTTTTAGCATACTTTATGATCATATTAGATCATAGGAGTGTTTGTGCGCTTGCTCCACTGTTGAAGTAGGTAATCTCCTGCGATATTTTAAACGATTCATCCCATACAAATTTAGTCGAATTTTACACTTTTTCGGTCACCGTGAAATATTTTGTCTTGATATTAACCAACTTTATATTGACCGTCGCGTCGAGCCCGTTGCGTAGACACCTCGTTTGTGTAGATCAAACCTTTTGCACTTTAAAAACATCGCAATATGGATTCTGTTTGCAATAATTTTAGCGTTTTCACCTACTTTAGACACTGAATATTTGTCGTTTTAAAGCTCAGTTTGAAATGTTTTAGTTTGTCGTTTCTGTTCAAATCGATCATCTTTTAGCATAATATACGATCATATTAGCTCATTTAAGTGTGTGTGCGCACGCTCCGCTGTTCTTGTAAGGTACTCTTTTGCGATAATTTGAAATATACATCCCATACAAAGTTAGTCGAATTTTACACTTTTTCGGTCACCGTGAAATATTTTGTCTTGATATTAACCGACTTTTTATTGACCGTCGCGTCGAACCCGTTGCGTAGACACCTTGTTTGTGTAGATCAAACCTGTTGCACTTCAAAAACATCGCAATATGGATTCTGTTTGCAATAATTTTAGCGTTTTCACCTACTTTAGACACTGAATATTTTTCGTTTTAAGCTCAGTTTGAAATGTTTTAGTTTGTCGTTTCTGTTCAAATCGATCATCTTTTAGCATACTTTTCGATCACATTAGCTCAATGAAGTTGTTTTGCGCACAATCTACTGTTGAAGTAGGTACTCTTTTGCGATATTTTAAAAGATACATCCCATACAAAGTTTGTCGAATTGTACACTTTTTCGGTTACCGTGAAATATTTTGTCTTGATATTAACCGACTTTATATTGACCGTCGTGTCGAGCCCGTTGCGTAGACACCTCGTTTGTGTAGATCGGACCTGTTGCATTTCAAAAACATCGCAATATGGATTGTGTTTGCAATAATTTTAGCGTTTTCACCTACTTTAGACACTGAATATTTGTCGTTTTAAAGCTCAGTTTGAAATGTTTTAGTTTGTCGTTTCTGTTCAAATCGATCATCTTTTAGCATATTTTTTGATTATATTAGCTCACTGAAATGGTTCTGCGCACGCTCCGCTGTTGAAGTATCTACACTTTTGCGATATTTTAAAAGATACATCTCATACAAAGTTAGTCGAATTGTACACTTTTTCGGTCACCGTGAAATATTTTGTCTTGATATTAACCGACTTTATATTGACCGTCGCGTCGAACTCGTTGCGTAGACACCTTGTTTGTGTAGATCGGACCTGTTGCACTTCAAAAACATCGCAATATGGATTTTGGTTGCAATTATTTTAGCGTTTTCACCTACTTTAGGCACTGAATATATGTCGTTTGAAAGCTCAGTTTGAAATGTTTTAGTTTTTCGTTTCTGTTCAAATCGATCATCTTTTAGCATATTTTTCGATCATATTAGCTCACCAAAGTCGTTCTGCGCACGCTTCGCTGTTCTAGTAGTTACTCTTTTGCGATATTTTAAATGATACATGCTATACAAAGTTAGTCAAATTTTACACTTTTTCGGTCACCGTGAAATATTTTGTCTTGATATTAACCGACTTTATATTGACCGTCGCGCCGAGCCCGTTGCGTAGACACCTCGTTTGTAAAGATTGCACCCTTTGCACTTCAAAAACATCGCAATATGGATTCTGTTTGCAATAATTTCAGCGTTTTCACCTACTTTAGACACTGAATATTTGTCGTTTTGAAGCTCAGTTTGAAATGTTTTTGTTTGTCGTTTCTGTTCAAATCGATCATCGTTTAGCATATTTTTCGATCATATTAGCTCAAAGAAGTGGTTCTGCGCAGGTTCCGCTGTTCCAGTAGGTACTCTTTTGCGATATTTTAAAAGATACATCCCATACAAAGTTAATCGAATTGTACACTTTTTCGGTCACCGTGAAATATTTTGTCTTGATATTAACCGACTTTATATTGACCGTCGCGTCGAGCCCGTTGCGCAGACACCTTGTTTGTGTAGATCGGATCTGTTGCACTTCAAAAACATCGCAATATGGAATTTGGTTGCAATAATTTTAGCGTTTTTACCTACTTTAGACACTGAATATTTGTCGTTTTAAAGCTCAGTTTGAAATGTTTTAGTTTGTCATTTCTGTTCAAATTGATCATATTTTAGTATACTTTTGGATCATATTAGCTCATCGAAGTAGTACTGCGCACGCTCCGCTGTTCTAGTTGTTACTTTTTTGCGATATTTTAAAAGATACATCTCATACAAAGTTAGTCGAATTTTACACTTTTTCGGTCACCGTAAAATATTTTGTCTTGATATTAACCGACTTTATTTTGACCGTCGCGACGAGGCAGTTGCGCAGACACCTTGTTTGTGTGGATCGGACCTGTTGCACTTCAAAAACATCGCAATATGGATTCCGTTTGCAATAATTTTAGCGTTTTCAGCTACTTTAGAGACTTAATATTTGTCGTTTTAAACCTCAGTTTGAAATGTTTTAGTTTGTCGTTTTTGTTCAAATCTATCATTTTTCAGCATTCGTTTCGATCGTATTAGCTCACTAAAGAGGTTCTGCGCACGTTTTGCTGTTCAAGTAGGAACAGTTTTGCGATATTTTAAAAGATACATCCCATAGAAAGTAAGTCGAATTTTACACTTTTTCGGTCACCGTGAAATATTTTGTCTTGATATTAACCGATCTTATATTGACCGTCGCGTCGAGCTCGTTGCGTACACCTTGTTTGTGTAGACCGGACCTGTTGCACTTCGAAAATATCGCAATATGGATTCTGTTTGCAATAATTTTAGCGTTTTCACCTACTTTAGACACGGAATATTTGTCGTTGTGAAGCTCAGTTTGAAATGTTTTAGTTTGTCGTTTCTGTTCAAATCGATCATCTTTTAGCATACTTTATGATCATATTAGATCATAGGAGTGTTTGTGCGCTTGCTCCACTGTTGAAGTAGGTAATCTCCTGCGATATTTTAAACGATTCATCCCATACAAATTTAGTCGAATTTTACACTTTTTCGGTCACCGTGAAATATTTTGTCTTGATATTAACCAACTTTATATTGACCGTCGCGTCGAGCCCGTTGCGTAGACACCTCGTTTGTGTAGATCAAACCTTTTGCACTTTAAAAACATCGCAATATGGATTCTGTTTGCAATAATTTTAGCGTTTATACCTACTTTAAACACTGAATATTTGTCGTTTGAAAGCTCAGTTTGAAATGTTTTAGTTTGTCGTTTCTGTTCAAATCGATCATCTTTTAGCATAATTTACGATCATATTAGCTCACTTAAGTGTGTGTGCGCACGCTCCGCTGTTCTTGTAAGGTACTCTTTTGCGATAATTTGAAATATACATCCCATACAAAGTTAGTCGAATTTTACACTTTTTCGGTCACCGTGAAATATTTTGTCTTGATATTAACCGACTTTATATTGACCGTCGCGTCGAACCCGTTGCGTAGACACCTTGTTTGTGTAGATCAAACCTGTTGCACTTCAAAAACATCGCAATATGGATTCTGTTTGCAATAATTTTAGCGTTTTCACCTACTTTAGACACTGAATATTTTTCGTTTTAAGCTCAGTTTAAAATGTTTTAGTTTGTCGTTTCTGTTCAAATCGATCATCTTTTAGCATACTTTTCGATCACATTAGCTCAATGAAGTGGTTTTGCGCACAATCTACTGTTGAAGTAGGTACTCTTTTGCGATATTTTAAAAGATACAACCCATACAAAGTTTGTCGAATTGTACACTTTTTCGGTTACCGTGAAATATTTTGTCTTGATATTAACCGACTTTATATTGACCGTCGTGTCGAGCCCGTTGCGTAGACACCTCGTTTGTGTAGATCGGACCTGTTGCATTTCAAAAACATCGCAATATGGATTGTGTTTGCAATAATTTTAGCGTTTTCACCTACTTTAAACACTGAATATTTGTCGTTTTAAAGCTCAGTTTGAAATGTTTTAGTTTGTCGTTTCTGTTCAAATCGATCATCTTTTAGCATAATTTACGATCATATTAGCTCACTTAAGTGTGTGTGCGCACGCTCCGCTGTTCTTGTAAGGTACTCTTTTGCGATAATTTGAAATATACATCCCATACAAAGTTAGTCGAATTTTACACTTTTTCGGTCACCGTGAAATATTTTGTCTTGATATTAACCAACTTTATATTGACCGTCGCGTCGAGCCCGTTGCGTAGACACCTCGTTTGTGTAGATCAAACCTTTTGCACTTTAAAAACATCGCAATATGGATTCTGTTTGCAATAATTTTAGCGTTTTTACCTACTTTAAACACTGAATATTTGTCGTTTTAAAGCTCAGTTTGAAATGTTTTAGTTTGTCGTTTCTGTTCAAATCGATCATCTTTTAGCATAATTTACGATCATATTAGCTCACTTAAGTGTGTGTGCGCACGCTCCGCTGTTCTTGTAAGGTACTCTTTTGCGATAATTTGAAATATACATCCCATACAAAGTTAGTCGAATTTTACACTTTTTCGGTCACCGTGAAATATTTTGTCTTGATATTAACCGACTTTATATTGACCGTCGTGTCGAGCCCGTTGCGTAGACACCTCGTTTGTGTAGATCGGACCTGTTGCATTTCAAAAACATCGCAATATGGATTGTGTTTGCAATAATTTTAGCGTTTTCACCTACTTTAGACACTGAATATTTGTCGTTTTAAAGCTCAGTTTGAAATGTTTTAGTTTGTCGTTTCTGTTCAAATCGATCATCTTTTAGCATATTTTTTGATTATATTAGCTCACTGAAATGGTTCTGCGCACGCTCCGCTGTTGAAGTATCTACACTTTTGCGATATTTTAAAAGATACATCTCATACAAAGTTAGTCGAATTGTACACTTTTTCGGTCACCGTGAAATATTTTGTCTTGATATTAACCGACTTTATATTGACCGTCGCGTCGAACTCGTCGCGTAGACACCTTGTTTGTGTAGATCGGACCTGTTGCACTTCAAAAACATCGCAATATGGATTTTGGTTGCAATTATTTTAGCGTTTTCACCTACTTTAGGCACTGAATATATGTCGTTTGAAAGCTCAGTTTGAAATGTTTTAGTTTGTCGTTTCTGTTCAAATCGATCATCTTTTAGCATATTTTTCGATCATATTAGCTCACCAAAGTCGTTCTGCGCACGCTTCGCTGTTCTAGTAGTTACTCTTTTGCGATATTTTAAATGATACATGCTATACAAAGTTAGTCAAATTTTACACTTTTTCGGTCACCGTGAAATATTTTGTCTTGATATTAACCGACTTTATATTGACCGTCGCGCCGAGCCCGTTGCGTAGACACCTCGTTTGTAAAGAGTGCACCCTTTGCACTTCAAACACATCGCAATATGGATTCTGTTTGCAATAATTTCAGCGTTTTCACCTACTTTAGACACTGAATATTTGTCGTTTTGAAGCTCAGTTTGAAATGTTTTTGTTTGTCGTTTCTGTTCAAATCGATCATCGTTTAGCATATTTTTCGATCATATTAGCTCAAAGAAGTGGTTCTGCGCAGGTTCCGCTGTTCTAGTAGGTACTCTTTTGCGATATTTTAAAAGATACATCCCATACAAAGTTAATCGAATTGTACACTTTTTCGGTCACCGTGAAATATTTTGTCTTGATATTAACCGACTTTATATTGACCGTCGCGTCGAGCCCGTTGCGCAGACACCTTGTTTGTGTAGATCGGATCTGTTGCACTTCAAAAACATCGCAATATGGAATTTGGTTGCAATAATTTTAGCGTTTTCACCTACTTTAGACACTGAATATTTGTGGTTTTAAAGCTCAGTTTGAAATGTTTTAGTTTGTCATTTCTGTTCAAATTGATCATATTTTAGTATACTTTTGGATCATATTAGCTCATCGAAGTAGTACTGCGCACGCTCCGCTGTTCTAGTAGTTACTTTTTTGCGATATTTTAAAAGATACATCTCATACAAAGTTAGTCGAATTTTACACTTTTTCGGTCACCGTAAAATATTTTGTCTTGATATTAACCGACTTTATTTTGACCGTCGCGACGAGGCAGTTGCGCAGACACCTCGTTTGTGTGGATCGGACCTGTTGCACTTCAAAAACGTCGCAATATGGATTCTGTTTGTAATAATTTTAGCGTTTTCAGCTACTTTAGACACTGAATATTTGTCGTTTCGAAGCTCAGTTTGAAATGTTTTAGTTTGTCGTTTCTGTTCAAATCGATCATCGTTTAGCATTTTTTTTGATCAAATTAGCTCAGAGGAGTAGTTTTGCGCACGCTCCGCTGTTGTAAATGGTACTTTCTGCGATATTTTAAAAGATACATCCCATACAAAGTTAGTCGAATTTTTTACTTTTTCAGTCACCGTGAAATATTTTGTCTTGATATTAACCGACTTTATATTGACCGTCGCGTCGAGCCCGTTGCGTAGACACCTCGTTTGTGTAGATTGGACCTGTTACACTTTAAAAACGTTGCAATATGGATTCTGGTTGCAATAATTTTAACGTTTTCACCTACTTTAGACACTGAATATTTGTCGTTTTGAAGCTCAGTTTGAAATGTTTTAGTTTGTCGTTTCTGTTCAAATCGATCATCTTTTAGCATACTTTTCAATCATATTAGCTCAATAAAGTGGTTCTGCGAACGTTTTGCCGTTCTTGTAAGTACTCTTTTGAGATATTTTAAAAGATGCATCCCATACAAAGTTAGTCGAATTTTACACTTTTTCGGTCACCGTGAAATATTTTGTCTTGATATTAACCGACTTTATATTGACCGTCGCGTCGAACCCGTTGCGTAGACACCTCGTTTGTGTAGATTGGACCTGTTGCACTTCAAAAACGTCGCAATATGGATTCTGATTGCAATAATTTTAGCGTTTTCACCTACTTTCGACACTGAATATTTCTCGTTCTGAAGCTCAGTTTGAAATGTTTTGATTTGTCGTTTCTGTTCAAATCTATCATCGTTTAGCATACTTTTCGATCATATTAGCTCAGTAGAGTAGTTTTGCGCACGCTCCGCTGTTGAAAAAGGTACTCTCTGCGATATTTTAAAAGATACATCCCATACAAAGTTAGTCGAATTTTACACTTTTTCAGTCACCGTGAAATATTTTGTCTTGATATTAACCAACTTTATATTGACCGTCGCGTCGAGCCCGTTGCGTAGACACCTCGTTTGTGTAGATTAAACCTTTTGCACTTTAAAAACATCGCAATATGTATTCTGTCTGCAATAATTTTAGCGTTTTTACATACTTTAAACACTGAATATTTGTCGTTTTAAAGCTCAGTTTGAAATGTTTAAGTTTGTCGTTTCTGTTCAAATCGATCATCTTTTAGCATAATTTACGATCATATTAGCTCACTTAAGTGTGTGTGCGCACGCTCCGCTGTTCTTGTAAGGTACTCTTTTGCGATAATTTGAAAGATACATCCCATACAAAGTTAGTCGAATTTTACACTTTTTCGGTCACCGTGAAATATTTTGTCTTGATATTAACCGACTTTTTATTGACCGTCGCGTCGAACCCGTTGCGTAGACACCTTGTTTGTGTAGATCAAACCTGTTGCACTTCAAAAACATCGCAATATGGATTCTGTTTGCAATAATTTTAGCGTTTTCACCTAATTTCGACACTGAATATTTGTCGTTTTGTAGCTCAGTTTGTAATGTTTTAGTTTGTCGTTTCTGTTCAATTTGATCATCGTTTAGCATACTATTCGATCATATTAGCTCAGTGGAGTAGTTTTGCGCACGCGTCGCTGTTAATGTAGGTACCCTCCTGCGTTATTTTAAAAGATACATCCCATACAAAGTAAGTCGAAATTTACACTTTTTCGGTCACCGTGAAATATTTTGTCTTGATATTAACCGACTTTTTATTGACCGTCGCGTCGAACCCGTTGCGTAGACACCTCGTTTGTGTAGATCAAACCTGTTGCACTTCAAAAACATCGCAAAATAGATTCTGTTTGCAATAATTTTAGCGTTTTAACCTACTTTAGACACTGAATATTTGTCGTTTCGAAGCTCAGTTTGAATGTTTTAGTTTGTCGTTTCTGTTCAAATCGATCATCGTTTAGCATTTTTTTGATCATATTAGCTCAGAGGAGTAGTTTTGCGCACGCTTCGCTGTTGTAAATGGTACTTTCTGCGATATTTTAAAAGATACATCCCATACAAAGTAAGTCGAAATTTACACTTTTTCGGTCACCGTGAAATATTTTGTCTTGATATTAACCGACTTCATATTGACCGTCGCGTCGAGCCCGTTGCGTAGACACCTCGTTTGTAAAGATTGCACCTTTTGCACTTTAAACACATCGCAATATGGATTCTGTTTGCAATAAGTTTAGCGTTTTTACCTACTTTCGACACTGAATATTTGTCGTTTTGAAGCTTAGTTTGAAATGTTTTAGTTTGTCGTTTTTGTTCAAATCGATCATCGTTTAGCATACTTTTCGATCATTTTAGCTGACCGAAATGGTTCTGCGCACGCTCCGCTGTTCTAGTAGCTACTCTTTTGCGATATTTTAAAAGATACATCCCATTCAAAGTTAGTAGAATTGTACACGTTTTCGGTCACCGTGAAATATTTTGTCTTGATATTAACCGACTTTATATTGACCGTCGCGCCGAGCCCGTTGCGTAGACACCTCGTTTGTGTAGATCAAACCTGTTGCACTTTAAACACATCCGAATATGGATTCTGTTTGCAATAATTTTAGCGTTTTCACCTACTTTAGACACTGAATATTTTTCGTTTTAAGCTCAGTTTGAAATGTTTTAGTTTGTCGTTTCTGTTCAAATCGATCATCTTT
Organism: Pyrausta purpuralis; assembly: GCA_963924145.1. Classification (NCBI taxonomy): domain Eukaryota; kingdom Metazoa; phylum Arthropoda; class Insecta; order Lepidoptera; family Crambidae; genus Pyrausta; species Pyrausta purpuralis. The sequence goes on from CAWUPE010000560.1 coordinate 22,739, forward strand.
TAGCATACTTTTCGATCACGTTAGCTCAATGAAGTGGTTTTGCGCACAATCTACTGTTGAAGTAGGTACTCTTTTGCGATATTTTAAAAGATACATCCCATACAAAGTTTGTCGAATTGTACACTTTTTCGGTTACCGTGAAATATTTTGTCTTGATATTAACCGACTTTATATTGACCGTCGTGTCGAGCCCGTTGCGTAGACACCTCGTTTGTGTAGATCGGACCTGTTGCATATCAAAAACATCGCAATATGGATTGTGTTTGCAATAATTTTAGCGTTTTCACCTACTTTAGACACTGAATATTCTACCTACTTTAAACACTCAGTTTGAAATGTTTTAGTTTGTCGTTTCTGTTCAAATCGATCATCTTTTAGCATATTTTTTGATTATATTAGCTCACTGAAATGGTTCTGCGCACGCTCCGCTGTTGAAGTATCTACACTTTTGCGATATTTTAAAAGATACATCTCATACACAGTTAGTCGAATTGTACACTTTTTCGGTCACCGTGAAATATTTTGTCTTGATATTAACCGACTTTATATTGACCGTCGCGTCGAACTCGTTGCGTAGACACCTTGTTTGTGTAGATCGGACCTGTTGCACTTCAAAAACATCGCAATATGGATTTTGGTTGCAATTATTTTAGCGTTTTCACCTACTTTAGGCACTGAATATATGTCGTTTGAAAGCTCAGTTTGAAATGTTTTAGTTTGTCGTTTCTGTTCAAATCGATCATCTTTTAGCATATTTTTCGATCATATTAGCTCACCAAAGTCGTTCTGCGCACGCTTCGCTGTTCTAGTAGTTACTCTTTTGCGATATTTTAAATGATACATGCTATACAAAGTTAGTCAAATTTTACACTTTTTCGGTCACCGTGAAATATTTTGTCTTGATATTAACCGACTTTATATTGACCGTCGCGCCGAGCCCGTTGCGTAGACACCTCGTTTGTAAAGATTGCACCCTTTGCACTTCAAAAACATCGCAATATGGATTCTGTTTGCAATAATTTCAGCGTTTTCACCTACTTTAGACACTGAATATTTGTCGTTTTGAAGCTCAGTTTGAAATGTTTTTGTTTGTCGTTTCTGTTCAAATCGATCATCGTTTAGCATATTTTTCGATCATATTAGCTCAAAGAAGTGGTTCTGCGCACGTTCCGCTGTTCTAGTAGGTACTCTTTTGCGATATTTTTAAAGATACATCCCATACAAAGTTAATCGAATTGTACACTTTTTCGGTCACCGTGAAATATTTTGTCTTGATATTAACCGACTTTATATTGACCGTCGCGTCGAGCCCGTTGCGCAGACACCTTGTTTGTATAGATCGGATCTGTTGCACTTCAAAAACATCGCAATATGGAATTTGGTTGCAATAATTTTAGCGTTTTCACCTACTTTAGACACTGAATATTTGTCGTTTTAAAGCTCAGTTTGAAATGTTTTAGTTTGTCATTTCTGTTCAAATTGATCATATTTTAGCATACTTTTGGATCATATTAGCTCATCGAAGTAGTACTGCGCACGCTCCGCTGTTCTAGTAGTTACTTTTTTGCGATATTTTAAAAGATACATCTCATACAAAGTTAGTCGAATTTTACACTTTTTCGGTCACCGTAAAATATTTTGTCTTGATATTAACTGACTTTATTTTGACCGCCGCGACGAGGCAGTTGCGCAGACACCTCGTTTGTGTGGATCGGACCTGTTGCACTTCAAAAACATCGCAATATGGATTCCGTTTGCAATAATTTTAGCGTTTTCCCCTACTTTAGAGACTTAATATTTGTCGTTTTAAACCTCAGTTTGAAATGTTTTAGTTTGTCGTTTTTGTTCAAATCTATCATTTTTCAGCATTCGTTTCGATCGTATTAGCTCACTAAAGAGGTTCTGCGCACGTTTTGCTGTTCAAGTAGGAACACTTTTGCGATATTTAAAAAGATACATGCCATACAAAGTTAGTCGAATTTTACACTATTTCGGTCACCGTGAAATATTTTGTCTTGATATTAACCGATCTTATATTGACCGTCGCGTCGAGCTCGTTGCGTACACCTTGTTTGTGTAGACCGGACCTGTTGCACTTCGAAAATATCGCAATATGGATTCTGTTTGCAATAATTTTAGCGTTTTCACCTACTTTAGACACGGAATATTTGTCGTTGTGAAGCTCAGTTTGAAATGTTTTAGTTTGTCGTTTCTGTTCAAATCGATCATATTTTAGCATACCCGCTCAGCTGTCTCGCGCGATTTTTATCATTCAACCGTCGCGCGATATCGCCGGACAGTTCTCCCACATCATAGTCTGACAGCGCGGACAGCCGAGTGGATACTTTATGATCATATTAGATCAAAGGAGTGTTTGTGCGCTTGCTCCGCTGTTGAAGTAGGTAATCTCCTGCGATATTTTAAACGATTCATCCCATACAAATTTAGTCGAATTTTACACTTTTTCGGTCACCGTGAAATATTTTGTCTTGATATTAAGCGACTTTATATATACCATCGCGTCGAGCCCGTTGCGTAGACACCTCGTTTGTGTAGATCGGACCTGTTGCACTTCAAATACATCGCAATATGGATTCTAATTTGCAATAATTTTAGCGTTTTCACCTACTTTAGACACTGAATATTTGTCGTTATAAAGCTCAGTTTGAAATGTTTTGGTTTGTCGTTTCTGTTCAAATCGATCATCTTTTAGCATACATTTCGATCATATTAGCTCACCGAAGTGCTACTGCGCACGCTTCGCTGTTGAAGTAGGAACTCTTTTGCGATATTTAATAAGATACATCCCATACAAAGTTAGTCGAATTTTAGACTTTTTCGGTCACCGTGAAATATTTTGTCTTGATATTTACCGACTTTATATTGACCGTCGCGTCGAGCCCGTTGCGTAGACACCTCGTTTGTGTAGATTGAACCTTTTGCACTTCAAAAACATCGCAAAATAGATTCTGTTTGCAATAATTTTAGCGTTTTAACCTACTTTAGACACTGAATATTTGTCGTTTTAAAGCTCAAATTGAAATGATTTAGTTTGTCGTTTCTGTTCAAATCGATCATCTTTTAGCATACTTTTTGATCATTTAAGCTCGCCGAAGTGGTTTTGCGCACGTTTTGCTGTTCTTTTAGGTACTCTCTTGCGATATTTTAAAAGATACATCCCATACAATGTTAGTCGAATTTTACACTTTTTCGGTCACCGTGAAATATTTTGTCTTGATATTAACCGACTTTATATTGACCGTCGCGTCGAGCCCGTTGCGTAGACACCTCGTTTGTGTAGATCAGACCTGTTGCACTTCAAAACCATCGCAAAATAGATTCTGTTTGCAATAATTTTAGTGTTTTTACCTACTTTAGACACTGAATATTTGTCGTTTTAAAGCTCAGTTTGAAATGTTTTAGTTTGTCGTTTCTGTTCAAATCGATCATTTTTTAGCATTCTTTTCACTTTTTCGGTCACCGTGAAATATTTTGTCTTGATATTAACCGACTTTATATTGACCGTCGCGTCGAGCCCTTTGCGTAGACTCCTCGGTTGAAAAGATCGGACCTGTTGCACTTCAAAAACATCGCAATATGGATTCTGTTTGCAATAGTATTAGCGTTTTTACCTACTTTAGACACTGAATATTTGTCGTTCTAAAGCTCAGTTTAAAATGTTTTAGTTTGTCGTTTCTGTTAAAATCGATCATTTTTTAGCATTCTTTTCGATCGTATTAGCCCACTAAAAAGGTTCTGCGCACGCTCCGCTGTTTGAGAGAAAAAGAGAGGAGTGGAGAGAAGAGAAGAGAAGAGAAGAGAAGAGAAGAGAAGAGAAGAGAAGAGAAGAGAAGAGAAGAGAAGAGAAGAGAAGAGAAGAGAAGAGAAGAGAAGAGAAGAGAAGAGAAGAGAAGAGAAGAGAAGAGAAGAGAAGAGAAGAGAAGAGAAGAGAAGAGAAGAGAAGAGAAGAGAAGAGAAGAGAAGAGAAGAGAAGAGAAGAGAAGAGAAGAGAAGAGAAGAGAAGAGAAGAGAAGAGAAGAGAAGAGAAGAGAAGAGAAGAGAAGAGAAGAGAAGAGAAGAGAAGAGAAGAGAGAGAAGAGAAGAGAAGAGAAGAGAAGAGAAAGAGAAGAGAAGAGAAGAGAAGAGAAGAGAAGAGAAGAGAAGAGAAGAGAAGAGAAGGAATCAGTTATTGTTATTCAGGGTTTCCAGTCAAATACTGAACCTTCTTAGCTCTAATGCCTAGGGTAAAATATACTTAAGACCGTTACGAAACATGGTCAAAGTATTTCCGTAAGTAAAAACTCGGAGCTTAAGACATGAGATACTTACCAAATTAATAAAAAAGGAGTAGAGATCGTAAATACCAAATCATTTAAGAAGTAAGTGAGAAGGTCTACAGTATCATGTTTTTTTGGTTCATTTACGATCACTCATTCTAACAAGCACGAAGCATCCTAGGAAGCCCTGAAGAATTTGTGGTGTAACCTAACAAGAGGTACTCTCCTGCGTTATTTTAAAAGATACATCCCATACAAAGTTAGTCGAATTTTACACTTTTTCGGTCACCGTGAAATATTTTGTCTTGATATTAACCGACTTTATATTGACCGTCGCGTCGATATCGTCGCTTTGACACCTCGTTTGTGTAGATCGGATCTGTTGCACTTCAAAAACATCGCAATATGGATTCTGTTTGCAATAATTTTAGCGTTTTCACCTACTTTATACACTGAATATTTGTCTTTTTGAAGCTCAGTTTGAAATGTTTTAGTTTGTCGTTTCTGTTCAAATCGATCATCTTTTAGCATACTTTTTGATCATATTAGCTCATCGAAGTGGTTCTGCGAACATTCCGCTGTTCTTGTAAGTACTCTTTTGCGATATTATAAAAGATATATCCCATACAAAGTTAGTCGAATTTTACACTTTTTCGGTCACCGTGAAATATTTTGTCTTGATATTAACCGACTTTATATTGACCGTCGCGTCGAGCCCGTTGCGTAAACACCTCGTTTGTGTATATCAAACCTAATGCACTTCAAAAACATCGCAAAATAGATTCTGTTTGCAATAATTTTAGCGTTTTCACCTAATTTCGACACTGAATATTTTTCGTTTTGAAGCTCAGTTTGAAATGTTTTAGTTTGTCGTTTCTGTTCAAATCGATCATCTTTTAGCATAATTTACGATCATATTAGCTCACTTAAGTGTGTGTGCGCACGCTCCGCTGTTCTTGTAGGTACTCTTTTGCGATAATTTGAAAGATACATCCCATACAAAGTTAGTCGAATTTTACACTTTTTCGGTCACCGTGAAATATTTTGTCTTGATATTAACCGACTTTTTATTGACCGTCGCGTCGAACCCGTTGCGTAGACACCTTGTTTGTGTAGATCAAACCTGTTGCACTTCAAAAACATCGCAATATGGATTCTGTTTGCAATAATTTTAGCGTTTTCACCTAATTCGACACTGAATATTTCTCGTTTTGTAGCTCAGTTTGTAATGTTTTAGTTTGTCGTTTCTGTTCAAATCGATCATCGTTTAGCATACTTTTTGATCATATTAGCTCAGTGGAGTAGTTTTGCGCACGCGTCGCTGTTATAGTAGGTTCATCCCATACAAAGTAAGTCGAATTTAACACTATTTCGGTCACCGTGAAATATTTTGTCTTGATATTAACCGACTTTATATTGACCGTCGCGTCGAGCTCGTTGCGTTGACACCTCGTTTGTGTAGATCAGACCTGTTGCACTTTAAAAACATCGCAATATTGATTCTGTTTGCAATAATTTTAGCGTTTTCACCTAATTTCGTCACTGAATATTTGTCGTTTTGAAGCTCAGTTTGAAATGTTTTAGTTTGTCGTTTCTGTTCAAATCGATCATCTTTTAGCATACTTTTCAATCATATTAGCTCAATAAAGTGGTTCTGCGAACGTTTCGCCGTTCTTGTAAGTTCTCTTTTGAGATATTTTAAAAGATGCATCCCATACAAAGTTAGTCGAATTGTACACTTTTTCGGTCACCGTGAAATATTTTGTCTTGATATTAACCGACTTTATATTGACCGTTGCATCGAGCCCGTTGCGTTGACACCTCGATTGTGTAGATCAAACCTGTTGCACTTCAAAACATCGCAATATGTATTCTGTCTGCAATAATTTTAGCGTTTTTACCTACTTTTAACACTGAATATTTGTCGTTTTAAAGCTCAGTTTGAAATGTTTTAGTTTGTCGTTTCTGTTCAAATCGATCATCTTTTAGCATAATTTACGATCATATTAGCTCACTTAAGCGTGTGTGCGCACATTCCGCTGTTCTTGTAAGGTACTCTTTTGCGATAATTTGAAAGATACATCCCATACAAAGTTAGTCGAATTTTACACTTTTTTCGGTCACCGTGAAATATTTTGTCTTGATATTAACCGACTTTTATTGACCGTCGCGTCGAACCCGTTGCGTAGACACCTTGTTTGTGTAGATCAAACCTGTTGCACTTCAAAAACATCGCAATATGGATTCTGTTTGCAATAATTTTAGCGTTTTCACCTACTTTAGACACTGAATATTTGTCGTTTTGAAGCTCAGTTTGAATGTTTTAGTTTGTCGTTTCTGTTCAAATCGATCATCGTTTAGCATACTTTTCGATCATATTAGCTCAATGGAGTAGCTTTGCGCACGCGTCGCTGTTGAAGTAGGTACCCTCCTGCGTTATTTTAAAAGATACATCCCATACAATGTAAGTCGAATTTTACACTTTATCGGTCACCGTGAAATATTTTGTCTTGATATTAACCGACTTTATATTGACCGTCGCGTCAAGCCCGTTGCGTAGACACCTCGTTTGTGTAGATTCGACCTGTTGCACTTCAAAAACGTCGCAATATGGATTCTGTTTGTAATAATTTTAGCGTTTTCAGCTACTTTAGACACTGAATATTTGTCGTTTTGAAGCTTTGTTTGAAATGTTTTAGTTTGTCGTTTCTGTTCAATTTGATCATCGTTTAGCATACTTTTCGATCATATTAGCTCAGTGGAGTAGTTTGCGCACGCTCCGTTGTTGAAGTAGGTACCCTCCTGCGTTATTTTAAAAGATACATCCCATACAATGTAAGTCGAAATTTACACTTTTTCGGTCACCGTGAAATATTTTGTCTTGATATTAACCGACTTTTTATTGACCGTCGCGTCGAACCCGTTGCGTAGACACCACGTTTGTGTAGATCAAACCTGTTGCACTTCAAAAACATCGCAAAATAGATTCTGTTTGCAATAATTTTAGCGTTTTAACCTACTTTAGACACTGAATATTTGTCGTTTCGAAGCTCAGTTTGAAATGTTTTAGTTTGTCGTTTCTGTTCAAATCGATCATCGTTTAGCATTTTTTTTGATCATATTAGCTCAGTGGAGTAGTTTTGCGCACGCTCCGCTGTTGTAAATGGTACTTTCTGCGATATTTTAAAAGATACATCCCATACAAAGTTAGTCGAATTTTACACTTTTTCAGTCACCGTGAAATATTTTGTCTTGATATTAACCGACTTTATATTGACCGTCGCGTCGAGCCCGTTGCGTAGACACCTCGTTTGTGTAGATTGGACCTGTTGCACTTTAAAAACGTTGCAATATGGATTCTGGTTGCAATAATTTTAACGTTTTCACCTACTTTAGACACTGAATATTTGTCGTTTTGAAGCTCAGTTTGAAATGTTTTAGTTTGTCGTTTCTGTTCAAATCGATCATCTTTTAGCATACTTTTCAATCATATTAGCTCAATAAAGTGGTTCTGCGAACGTTACGCCGTTCTTGTAAGTACTCTTTTGAGATATTTTAAAAGATGCATCCCATACAAAGTTAGTCGAATTTTACACTTTTTCGGTCACCGTGAAATATTTTGTCTTGATATTAACCGACTTTATATTGACCGTTGCATCGAACCCGTTGCGTATACACCTCGTTTGTGTAGATTGGACCTGTTGCACTTCAAACACGTCGCAATATGGATTCTGATTGCAATAATTTTAGCGTTTTCACCTACTTTCGACACTGAATATTTCTCGTTCTGAAGCTCAGTTGAAATGTTTTAGTTTGTCGTTTCTGTTCAAATCGATCATCGTTTAGCATACTTTTCGATCATATTAGCTCAGTAGAGTAGTTTTGCGCACGCTCCGCTGTTGAAAAAGGTACTCTCTGCGATATTTTAAAAGATACATCCCATTAAAAGTTAGTCGAATTTTACACTTTTTCAGTCACCGTGAAATATTTTGTCTTGATATTAACCAACTTTATATTGACCGTCGCGTCGAGCCCGTTGCGTAGACACCTCGTTTGTGTAGATCAAACCTTTTGCACTTTAAAAACATCGCAATATGGATTCTGTTTGCAATAATTTTAGCGTTTTTACCTACTTTAAAACACTGAATATTTGTCGTTTTAAAGCTCAGTTTGAAATGTTTTAGTTTGTCGTTTCTGTTCAAATCGATCATCTTTTAGCATTATTTACGATCATATTAGCTCACTAAAGTGTGTGTGCGCACGCTCCGCTGTTCTTGTAAGGTACTCTTTGCGATAATTTGAAATATACATCCCATACAAAGTTAGTCGAATTTTACACTTTTTCGGTCACCGTGAAATATTTTGTCTTGATATTAACCGACTTTTTATTGACCGTCGCGTCGAACCCGTTGCGTAGACACCTTGTTTGTGTAGATCAAACCTGTTGCACTTCAAAAACATCGCAATATGGATTCTGTTTGCAATAATTTTAGCGTTTTCACCTACTTTAGATACTGAATATTTTTCGTTTTAAGCTCAGTTTGAAAAAGTTAGTTTGTCGTTTCTGTTCAAATCGATCATCTTTTAGCATACTTTTTGATCATATTAGCTCATCGAATTGGTTCTGCGCACGTTTCGCTGCTCTTATATGTACTATTTTGCGATATTTTAAAAGATACATCCCATACAAAGTTAGTCGAATTTTACACCTTTTTCGGTCACCGTGAAATATTTTGTCTTGATATTAACCGACTTTATATTGACCGTCGCGTCGAGCCCGTTGCGTAGATACCTCGTTTATGTAGATCGGACCTGTTGCATTTCAAAAACATTGCAATATGGATTGTGTTTGCAATAATTTTAGCGTTTTCACCTACTTTAGACACTGAATATTTGTCGTTTTAAAGCTCAGTTTGAAATGTTTTAGTTTGTCGTTTCTGTTCAAATCGATCATCTTTTAGCATATTTTTTGATTATATTAGCTCACTGAAATGGTTCTGCGCACGCTCCGCTGTTGAAGTATCTACACTTTTGCGATATTTTAAAAGATACATCTCATACAAAGTTAGTCGAATTGTACACTTTTTCGGTCACCGTGAAATATTTTGTCTTGATATTAACCGACTTTATATTGACCGTCGCGTCGAACTCGTTGCGTAGACACCTTGTTTGTGTAGATCGGACCTGTTGCACTTCAAAAACATCGCAATATGGATTTTGGTTGCAATTATTTTAGCGTTTTCACCTACTTTAGGCACTGAATATATGTCGTTTGAAAGCTCAGTTTGAAATGTTTTAGTTTGTCGTTTCTGTTCAAATCGATCATCTTTTAGCATATTTTTCGATCATATTAGCTCACCAAAGTCGTTCTGCGCACGCTTCGCTATTCTAGTAGTTACTCTTTTGCGATATTTTAAATGATACATGCTATACAAAGTTAGTCAAATTTTACACTTTTTCGGTCACCGTGAAATATTTTGTCTTGATATTAACCGACTTTATATTGACCGTCGCGCCGAGCCGTTGCGTAGACACCTCGTTTGTAAAGATTGCACCCTTTGCACTTCAAAAACATCGCAATATGGATTCTGTTTGCAATAATTTCAGCGTTTTCACCTACTTTAGACACTGAATATTTGTCGTTTTGAAGCTCAGTTTGAAATGTTTTTGTTTGTCGTTTCTGTTCAAATCGATCATCGTTTAGCATATTTTTCGATCATATTAGCTCAAAGAAGTGGTTCTGCGCACGTTTTGCTGTTCAAGTAGGAACAGTTTTGCGATATTTTAAAAGATACATCCCATAGAAAGTAAGTCGAATTTTACACTTTTTCGGTCACCGTGAAATATTTTGTCTTGATATTAACCGACTTTTATTGACCGTCGCGTCGAACCCGTTGCGTAGACACCTTGTTTGTGTAGATCAAACCTGTTGCACTTCAAAACATCGCAATATGGATTCTGTTTGCAATAATTTTAGCGTTTTCACCTACTTTAGACACTGAATATTTTTCGTTTTAAGCTCAGTTTGAAAAAGTTAGTTTGTCGTTTCTGTTCAAATCGATCATCTTTTAGCATACTTTTTGATCATATTAGCTCATCGAATTGGTTCTGCGCACGTTT
>CAWUPE010000561.1:0-25703 GCA_963924145.1 Pyrausta purpuralis
GTTTATTTCTGTGTACAAATCTAATTGATTTGGGGATTTCCCTTCCGTTGATGTAAAAATGTTGCCAATATATTCATGAAATCTTAGTACCACTCAACCAAAAAGTATAGTAGTTAAAATAAACCGAAACCTATGTATTCTTAAGTATTTGTCTTAAAAGTTTTGGATTTAGTACTCTTGAAAAAAAACATGGTCCATTTTTTTCACATCAAAAAAATGGTTTATTTGCAACACTAAACCGAGCCAACAGCTCTTCCACCAATTGATACTGTGCGTCGGTTTGACTGGTGCGGTATCTTATACATACCTACGTCATTACGCTAGAGACCTGAAATTTCGCACGGTCGAACCGACGGCACGGTAGCTCAATTGGGAAAGCGTTTGGCCCGGTTAACCAGAAAGTTGCTTGTTCGAGACCGACCCGTGCGCAATTTTTTGTTTTTTATTTCATCTTTATGAATATAAAATATGACACTGTGAGTTAGAAGTTAGAATGTTTTTAACAAACATTCTAAAACATTGGATAAGGTGTATATTTTGGTCAGTGGCGCTGAAAATGCTGCGATCTGTACGTAGTATAACAAGTGTGCGAGTGTCGCGTGAATATCAGACGAATGTTTCGTACGATTTCATATAGCATGAGGATTTCACTGCAACAGTAGTGTATGTTTCTGAACAGTTCTGCAGTCACCATTTGATGATTGTAACTATATTTTATTGCAACTAAGGTAATGCATTTTAAATGCGAAAAAAAATCGAAAGCAGTGGGTTGCAAATATATGCAAAAACTTAGGTAGAATGTGTGCATTGAATCATAAAATAAAGAAAAAAACAATTATGTCGCTATGACTTCTCGTTTTTGCGAAATCCAGAGCAAATATACAGACACACTTACGGAATTTTGCACACGTAATTGGAAGCCTTCATAGATGGACATACTCAAATTTTATACAATCTTAAAGATATCACATAAATACATCGTCGAATTGATTGATTACCTCCTTTTTTTAGTTGTTATAAATTTGGTAGGGATTTCCTAAGACTTATGATAGATTTTTCAAATTAAAGAAAACACTTCCACATACGTGTGGTCAATATCTAAGTAACAAAATTGTTATTTTGACATAACTTAAATAAATATTTCATTGTTACACGGTATTAGGATACCGTTTAGTTAGTGAACATCAGGTTAACGTGTGTAAATCTCCAATCGTGATGTTTTAGTATAAAAGCTATGAACTGGAAACGTACTGGACGTACCGTACACTTTGATACTAAGTACCCCAGTAACAGAAAAGTTATTATAAAAAGCTTGTCACCTAATTCACCTTAGTTAGTGTTTGAGTTTTAAAATAGTAAATATAAATAACAATAGGCAAAAATAGTATAGCAATACTATATAATGTGTTGAAACTTACCAACGGGATATTCGTCTCCCTGCCCGCCGCCATCGGCCTCGCTCTCCGTAAGCATGTTCAGCTCGTTCAGCACCTCCTCGGCTTCGTGGTCTACCTCCTCGCCTGTAACACGACCGGCATCTTTACAATTACTGAACTGTACTTTGACAGAACTGAATCAAGTCAGTGCCTGTTAATCTTTGCGCTGCGTTCAAATTCCTATAGTTTTATAATACGGTACAAAATTCGTTTTTAATCCAAATAATATGAGTGGAAAACAGTATCTTAGCTGTTTCTTTAGATTTGTTTCAGAAAAGATATTATTCTTTCTTTAAGATATATTATTGTTTATTACCTCATATCTTCCATTTGGAATAGTTTTTTTTTTTTTTAAATTAGTTTAAGGTTTAACCCAAAAAAAGTGTGAGATTCAATTCCTTTGTGATTACAGACTGGATAGCGACTTGACTTTATGAAAGAAGATTTTTGGTTGAATGGTGTCGGTTCCGGCGTTTTCGAGGAAGTATACGTGACACCACGAACAACACGACATCAAAATTGAGTTTTTCATGTATTGTTTGTTAATCTAGTATGTTAGTCTGTAAGGTTTATCTTTTATGGGTCCATATTCCGTTTATTGTAAATCTTGTTGCCTGAAATAAATAGTTTAAATCTCGAGCCACATTTAATGAAGTATTTTTATCTGCCTTGGCATATTACGAGACTAACAGGCCTAGGCCAAGTGGGTTTCTTTGCCTGAAATTATTTGTGTGGTGTTGTTTTCCTTTAAAAAAAACCTGACGATGCGGCCAGTATTAATATGGCCACCTTCTGCAACCTGCGTCCTTGACTCCAACTCTGCCTAGCGTAGTAAAATTCACGAGCACACCAAAAGTACCTTGTTTGCCAGAAGAATGATGCGTCTGTTTCGCGTCCAGGTCATCGATTTCATCCATGTCCATCTCCTGGTTGGCGAGAAACTCGAAGTTGGCGAATACTGCAGCCGTCTCTTGAACGGAGAGACCTTCCTCATTGTACACACCGCCCGGCGGCACGCCTTTCCGCTGCTCCTTTCCACCTTCAACAATGGTAATATGATTTATTAATTCACAATGCTAATAATAAATAATAAATAAATAAATATCCTTTGGACATTCCCACACATCGCCATCTAGTCCCAAAGTAAGCTACTCAAAGCTTGTGTTATGGGTGCCAGACAACGGATATAATACTTAAATACTTTTTGTTTGTAAATACATACATGATATACATAGAAAACACCCAGACCAGTACAAACAGACATGTTCATGCACACAAATGTTTGTATTGTGCGGGGATCGAACGCGCAACCCGTTGCGTAGTAGGCGATTTCTCGACCACTACACCAGACGGGTCGTCAATGGCTAATGGCTAAGGAACGTAATTTGCGGCCAGCTGAAAGGGAACGTTTAACAATATTCGATTTCCATAACACAAGTGCATTGGCTACTTAATTTGGGATAAGAGCAATGTGCGTGATTGGTGTCCAATACTTTTAGATGTTTTGTATGTTTTTAAGTAAATAATGAATGTGCTGTTACTTGTCAGATATGGATCCGACTAAGTTGCAATTTCATTAGAATAGTCACATATGGAATTGCTACTATGTACAGTCGCCAGTACATCAGTTTACTTACTTTTGTTGCAAACTAGCCCTTATTACAACTGTATAATATACTGAAGTGTTTACCTTGATGTTCTGTTGTCTGTAACTTATTATTTATGAGTTTTCGATATTTCGGCACTGTTGCAAGCGCCATTATCATGGAATTACGGAAGAGAACTTGCAGGTGAACATATCTAACTATTATAATGTTGGTGGCAATGAAAGTTTAAAACAATATATTATAAGTTGCAATTTTATTTACCATCAGCTGTGATGTCTGGCTAATTACTTTTAGGAAATTATCAAGAAGAAAAATATAAGCTTTCTATTAGACTATTTGTTTAGAGTTTTCCAAGCAATTAATATAAGATAAAATAGTATGATAAGTTTATCAAACAGTCTGGTACACAATTTTTAGCAACTTACCATAATCATACTTTCGAACCATAGAATTTATTGCGTAGTCACATCTGTCCCGCTGCTGTTTATCATAGTTTCTGTAGTTTGGGTCCTCCACCTGCTCCTCGTTGTTCAGGCCAAGTAAGTTTCTTACTCGGTTCGAACGAACATCGAGGATGGTGTCCGTGTAGCCTATCTCCTGTGGATGAAAGAAAAGTTTAGGATTATACAGACCTACTCTTTGTGGCAAATGATATCAGACATTCTATATACTAGCGGTCCCACGCTATGGCCACGCGTTTTGAGTAAGCTCCCTCCCCTCCCATGTTTGAGAGCCTAAAGGCCATCCCCGATAAATAAGCTATCCAACGCAAATATTTATTACTAGCAGTCACCCGCGACTTCGTCCGCGCGTTTTGACGTTGCCTCCGCACCCCGTTGCAGCATTTTGTTTTAAACCCGTCATAAAGCCTTCCTCAATAAATAAGCTATCATACACATTTTCTTTTAAAATGATTCAGTAGTTCCTAAGATTAGCACAGCGTGTTCTAACAAACAAACAAACACTTCAGCTTTGTAATATTAGTATAGATAGTTTATTGCACAACCAAAACTTGTATAAAAGGTGGACTTAACTTAATTAACATGTTCAAACAAAAAAAACTTTCAGTTTATAATAATAGTATAGACAGGTGTATCCTAGTCAGGTGACGAATGTATTTGCTCTATCAAGTCCTATATGTGTTTTTTTTTATAACAATATAAACAACATTGATACAGATGTTGTTTTTACAGCCCTTCAAGACATGAATTGATTAATACCCTAACATACCTGTAGATACTGTTTAATGAGCTGGCGCCCCTGCTTCCACTGAGCCCGTTCCGCTGGCTCAGGCTCCACTGGCGGCTCCTCTGGCGGTGGGCGCACATCACCTTGTTGGAGTTCCACTCCATACTTAAGTTTATGAAACTTTGCTCTCTCCTGTTTTAATGCATATTCAAGCATTTTGATCCGCCTTACGAGATCATTTTTTAGATTTTCTTGACCCTTCCTCTCACCTTGGAGGAAGGCGATCCGTGCCTGTAGATACAAACATCAATAAGTGATTACCAAAATTTCAAAATAGTATTCACCCTGAAAACACAAGTAATCTGTTACTAGTTCACCAGAAGATTAACTATCATTAAAATACTATAGGTTGACCGCAACACTGAGACATTTCTGATGTCACTTTACCAATTAATGTACTCTGTATCATCCTTTTTTTTAACCTAAAATAACATTTTACTCATAATTGTAATATGAAGAACATTAATTCTAAGATGATGACAAAAGTGACGTCAGGAACTCTTAGTTTCCCGGTGTATTTATAGTTTATTCTTGAAATTTCACCCACATAGATAGACATACATAGTACCAATACTTTTTAAAGCGTTAGGTTATATTAGATCCATCCATAGATTTGCAGAAAAGAGAAACATTCAAAGAGCATATATATATCCTCTTCAACTTTTGCATTTATAATATTAGGCTTAACATTTTGATCAATCTTCTCTACTGTGTAGGTGTGTAGGAACTTTGTGTAATCTTTTTGTGTACCCCAGAGCTTGTGTAAACTGACAGGTTTCTATAACTATTGACCAACTTAATGGTGTCCAAAGTTATCAAAACTATTTACACTATGAATAGAACAGTTACAAAACCTAGCATCCTTAGTAAAACTCAAAATACTAATTAAGGAATTCAATAAATCAATTATCTCAAAAACTTTTTTATTGGTAGAGGTTTAAAATTCTTTACTACCTAATTAAAACCAGAAACACTTAAACCAATTAGCAGGTAATTTCATTAATTATTCATAGTACAAACATCAGCTGTACAAATAGTGCTGAATGGTCCTGGAATTAATAAACTATGGGGATGTTCTGAGAGATCAAGGTATTTTTGGGCACAGCATAATAAACAATTAGATATGTTCAAATCCTATCTGATCAAGCACAATAATATAACCCATGAATTTCAGGTAGATCTACCATTTTTTTATATATTAATGTATTCTATTGCCTTTGTTCAATAAAAACCACCTTTGTAATATTAGCTTCACAATTTCTGCAAGAATATACAGGAGATAGATATTCAATATAATGTCTCAATACAGGACTAGAATTTCAAAACTTTCAAAATAACATAATTTGTAAGCAAGACATGAAGTACAGAACCGTTTTTTAGCGAAATTAATAATTAGACTAATGGTACACATAATAAGCAATGTGAACCCCGATGCACAAACACAAAGGATATCTAAAATTATTCATAATAACGCAAAAATATCACCTCAAACTCTGCCCTGTCCACCTCCCATTGTGATCTCTCGAGTTCGAATCTCGCCCATTCGTGCTGGATAAAGTGTAAGATGCCCGGTATTGAATACTGGACACTTTGGCTAGGTTCGTCATTTTGTTTATTATTTACACTGACTCCAATTTGAGATCCCACTTGCCCTCCGTTGTGATGAGATACGGAGCTATCATCCATGGCTGTTGGGATTTTCATGACATGGCCACCATTACCGAACTTGACACACACCTATCATACAGATCTACGAGAATGAACTACGCGAAACGAAATATCAACACATTAT
The DNA here is from genome assembly GCA_963924145.1 of Pyrausta purpuralis. Taxonomy (NCBI): domain Eukaryota; kingdom Metazoa; phylum Arthropoda; class Insecta; order Lepidoptera; family Crambidae; genus Pyrausta; species Pyrausta purpuralis. The sequence continues at coordinate 6,084 of CAWUPE010000561.1, forward strand.
CAAACTATATTTCAACTAACGTTCACGTATCGTTCACCATAAAAAATATTTTTTATCGACGAATTCATGAATGACAAAATTATTGCATGACGGAATAGAAAAGTCGAAACGACGTCCGTCCGCTACATTGCTTTTCTTTTTTTCTCTGGGTGAGTTGCCATCTACGAAAACTAAATTCAATCAAAACTTCAGTCAGATTTCATTTAATAAAATAAAATCAATAATGATGGTCTACGTGTACCATTTTCATGTATTTTATCAAAAAGTATATGGGAATTATTGTATTAAAAGTAGAACAATAATTTAACACGACGATCGTGTCGGTTTAGAATGTTTTTAACACTTACAGACATAATTTGGACTCAGGCTGTAGACATATGCCTCCTACATAGATTTTTCGATGTTATTACCAAGTTTAACCCTCTCGCCCTTACTCTCAGTAAAAAGACCAAAATATGAACGTTTCAGTATAATCATAAATCTATGATATTATGTAGAGTTGAGGAATCGGGAACGATACCTGGGTAATAATCTATGGTTCCCAATTCTCCATTTCTGTATCCGAACGTGTGTGCACAGAGTAGTAAGAGTATCGTGATCGTGTGTGACACTGACATTCCATTGGTATACTACCTCTTTGCACTGACAGCATGTCTCGACTCGACTGTCTGACTGTCAGTTGATTTTCGGACAATGAGCGAGATTTTTATCGATTATGACATAGATTATAGAGGGAGAACTCTTCGCTTTAAAATCCACCGATCTACTACTACGACGAAAAGTACAAAATATGTGCTGAGTCTTTTGAGTATTTATCTACGGCTGAATCCGAATGCAAACACCTGCCATGGCGAAACCTGCTGGAAGTAATTGTACCCATCTTATACCACAATACAAATAATAGGCATGACAGCAAAGTAGCTACAGTAAATCGAAGCATGCCAGTAATTCTTCTGGCGGAATCGCTATCGCTACCCATTATTTAAACTTAATAGGAATACTACCTATACAGCCAGCATCATAGCCTCCTTGCCGCAAGGAAATTGATTCGTATTTGAATAAGTAGATTTACGTTGCATGTCTTAGTTTTATTTTTTCTTGTTTGTTATTAATAAATGTAACTAGATATCAGGAAAATAAGCGGCGTGCCAAATGAATTGATGTCCCAGGACATCAACGCATGCACGGCATCCCATTCACGCATCACTCACTCTCACTCGTAGCCAAAAATGCCGTCTTGCATTTAAAAAACATGCAACAATAAAACCCACAAGAAATAAAAAGATACCAGCGTTCCTTTTCAGCGGTAAATGAATAAAATGTTAACTATAAACTACTTAATTATTTTTTCAAAAGTTTTCAATGTTTTGTATTGGAAAAGCCGCCATTTTATACGTAAGTCAAAGATTATAAAAAAGTGATTCGCACAGAATGTAAAAGTAGGTAAAAAATTGAGCTAAGGAAATTCGATGTTGTGATATTTCTAATAAAATGTTTTACACTGCGATGTGATGAATTGAAAAATAATAAAATTAACTAAACACTTAGTTTTACGATAATTTAACGATCCCCTACGACTTTAACCATCGTCGTAGGTTATAGCGTAGCTAAATATTACTTTCGTGTGTGGTTTCATTACCGAGTCCGACACAACATAATTTACCCGTAAATCATCAATTCGTTATCTTAACGTCGTGGATTTTTTCAAAAAAAAAATAATTTAGTATTTTTGGTACTACTTTCATAAATGGCATTATTTTAAAGCCATAAATTCAAAAGCTTGCAGCATGTTAATGTAGCGCGAATGTTTTAAGTAGGTATTGTATGTAGCGCAGCGCGAATTTTTTAACATTTCGTCCAGACCAGGGAAATAAAAACGTATATTTAATTAAAACCTTTTTTATTTAAGGTTAGGTAATTTTAGTATAATTTTGCCAGTTTAAATCTATCTGAAGGGGAATTGTTACAGAAAGCTTTCTTTTAACAATAAATGCTAAACCTGTTTTTACGATCATTCAAAAATAGTTATGACCCTAAAATCGACTAGACAATTCCGGTAATAATTCCATGATAGGGGGAGGGAGGCGGGGTTGTGAGTGTGGGGAATAGTTTCATAAGGGGAATTTGTAGTAAATAAATTAAATAAAAAGTTATAATCCTTTGACAATTTGTTTATTAACACTTATTAAAAACATACTACTGTTACACTGTTTTAAAAAATGGCGACACTTCGTCTTATCTTTAACTTATGCATTCATTAAATCGGATTTGGCTACTATTGACTTTGAATGATATCCGAACCATCATCATATTGCATAAGCTTAGACTTAAAAACCATTGTTGAGATCATTATAAGATGTCAAGTTTCTGAACTGTAATCAACTAGAAAACATTCATACTTGAAAATAATCTTTTTATATTAATTATATCAAGATAATATAAAAAATAACTCCGATTCAATAATCTCACTTAAATAATTGTTCCTGCTCATAAATATGTTCTTAGAACTTACATAATAATTTTAATATTGTACAAGATAGATACTTAATAGATCTACAGAAGAAATAAGTATCATAGATGTACCGAATATGGTCCTATTACTAATGTACTTGATGTTTCGTTTAGGTCCGAAACCGCACAGAAAAGTTGCTTTGAGTCTTTACACATATGAAAATTCTCCAATGTACAACATTGGGCATGTCCAAGTGCGCTTTACAGCGTAACTTGCTATTTACTGCTCGATAACTTCATTTTTTTTAAATATCTTTTTACTTATATACTTACAAGCTATATTGCAACTTTTTTTTTATTGTGGCTTAATAACTTATTCTGTACTTCCATGATACAAATTAGAAATCTAACTTTGAAATCATTTTTTTCTAACAAAATGTAATAGGTGTATGTGGATAGTAAATAGATATATTATTCGATCTAATTAAGCATGTTACAAGATAGTATTGATTGATGCTAGACCACAAAATTAAGGTTCATATTTCTTTAAAGTATGTTGATGGAATGGAAATGTAATGAACAAATGAATGTGGGTAAAGATATTTTTTACGAGGGTGTATCAAAAAGTTCTTAGAAGTGTCAATTAATATAATATTTTTGTGGGTAGTTTAGTATTTATTTTAAAGAGTGACCATCACTTATTACTTGTGTGGGGTTTCACTCGATTTAGTTGAACGGTTCCCAACAAATAAATTATTTAGTGCGAAGTGTACCTAACGTTCTTTGAAAATGGAAAAAAACGAGTTGCGCGCGGTCATAAAGTACTTGTGTTTGAAAAAAATGTCAACGAAAGAAATTTTTTTGGATATCCAGCAAACTTTAGGAGATAATGCTTTGCCTTATTCTACTGTTGCTTTCTGGGTTGCTGAATTTAAAAGAGGTAGAACGAGCTGTGAAGATGATCCTCGCTCTGGGCGGCCTTCAACCTCTGTCACGGAAGAAAATGTCAAAAAAGTTGAGAAGTTAGTTTTGGAAGACAGAAGAATCACTATAAAACATTTAGCCGAGATCCTAAAGATATCATTTGGCAGCATTCAATCCATTTTAACCGATTCACTGGGTTTCAAAAAAGTGTCAGCAAGGTGGGTTCCACGAATGTTAACCGAGGACAACAAAAAACGACGTATGGAAACTTCAAGGCGGAATCTCGAAATGTTACAGTCTGATCCGGATAAATTTTTCCAACGTGTTATCACTATGGATGAAACATGGGTCCACCATTTCGATCCTGAAACAAAAAAGCAAACCATGTCTTGGAAACGGCCATCTTCTCCGCCAATGAAGAAATTTCGGGTTGCTCCTACCGCGGGCAAGGTTATGGCCTCTGTGTTCTGGGATAGTGAAGGAATTATTTTTATTGATTACTTGCCGAAAGGGCAGACAATTACTGGACAGTATTATGCAGATTTGATCCCAAAAGTGCGAGATGCAGTTAAAGAAAAGCGTCGTGGAAAACTGTCATTGGGCGTGTTGTTTCTTCACGATAACGCTCCTGCTCACCGGTCGGAAGTGGCGCTCAAGGCAATCCGCAATGCGGGGTTCGAAATTCTTGAACACCCACCATATTCTCCGGACTTAGCCCCTAGTGATTTTCATCTATTTCCCAAATTAAAGGAACACATCCGTGGCACAAAATTTAAGGATGATGACGAAGTGATGGCTGCCGTCGACGAGTTTTTTGATAGTCAAGAAAAAGATTTTTTTTTGGAAGGAATAAGAAAGTTAGAAAAGCGGTATTCTAAATGCATTGATTTAGAAGGAGATTATGTTGAAAAATAAAATAATTTTATTTAAGTTATCACGTATTTTTATTGTCATTCTAAGGACTTTTTGATTCACCCTCGTATAATATGAGATATTGTGTGAAATGGGACCAAACTGACACTTCCTGTCAAATACATTACATTCAATTATGTGAACCCATCTACATGTTTTAATAATAGTTTTGATTCTAAGATTGATCTCTTTTACTCGTTATCAATTCCAGAATAACACACCCTTTGCATTTCATGTAAATTATTTGTATATTTGGTCCGAGATTCGAGATTTTTTTATTGGATTTATAACAGAGTCACAAAGTTTTCGAAACACTATTTATTTATTAGCGTACTGATATAATTTTTGCAATAAATCTCTTAACGGAAAAGCATCATTTAATATGCATGCAGATGTTTTGTAGCCAAAAATGCTATAAAGATTAAAATAAATCAACTGTTTGAAGTTACGTTCTTCAAATGGAATTTATCGAATTTGCAACAAAACTCCTATCGTTTACCGTAAAAACTTAGGCTTATTTTGATATAAGATTAATAATACCATCAGTTTAATTTGTTATTACTACCTAATGAATTACAATCGCGACCTTACGTACAACACTACACCTCGCTCATACATAAATTCCATAAAACAAACTTATTAATTGACAAGAACACATTCTTTTATTATGATCTTTAAAGTTTACTTGTGAATGTGCCAAAAATAAATAAGTAGAAGCAATTTTGTTGATTTGTCTTTTGTGAAAAAAATATATCAAGACTTGCATTATCGATTATTGCAGCGATTGGTATATTGCACATAGAATAAAAGAAGATAGATTTACATTGTAGTTACAGCGTCGCAATTTAAATATAGTAAGTATTATCTTCATTTTTCTCGACCAAAAACATAATGTTATATTAATATTTATACTCTTTTTTATGTACACATACTAAAATATATCCATACTTTAAAGTTCGCAACAGACTTAATTAGCACACACATTAATCATAAGCCACTAAACAAATTTAAGGGTCAAAGTTTGTATTCAATATTATAATGTTGACCTATTGCTTTTCGAAAGTGAATAAGCAAGTTTATATCATTGAATACAAACATTGCACTGTGTAATAGTACAAGAGAGTTCTTCAATGCAAATCCATAAACCATCGAAATACATCCATCTCCATTCTCTTTCTCCATTGATCAGTTCTTCACGTAAAAATTACTTTCGAATTCATAGATCCGACAAGGCCACATCCTTTTCAAAATTTGTTACGTAATTACAGTATAATTAAGGAAGATCACATTTTAATGGCGATTATCTTCATTATCATAATTATGAAACAAAAACTAAGATAACCTACTAAATAAATTTATTAAACGAGAAAATTAATCTTCAAAGGCAAAAACAACTGGGTTATTTAAAACAATTATTTTTGTGTATGGATTTTATCACATTGTTATCACAATTTTAAGAACAAAATTAAAGACAGTGTGTATAACAATACCAACAACATTCAATGCATTTGGTATACAAAACTCCACAATACCCTCTAGTACTTATATCATTAGGTTTTCTACCACAAATTATCCTTCCTTACAATACACTTATTATTTTCTTAAAGCTACATGACGTTTGACATGCATATTTTATGCTAATATCCAGTTCTTCATAATGAACCAAACTCTAAGAAAATATCAAATATGGAAAGAATTTTGGATGCAACAAAAATGATATTTTCGTTGCCAATTTTCAAATATATTTTTATCAAAACCAACCAACCTGGATGTTTTTATGATAAAGCAAATATGTTTACGTAACTTTCCAAACTGGACCTATAAATGAAGATGGTATGTTTGTGCGTTTTTGCCGTTGCCATTTCATTGAATTAATCAATAATGGAAAATGAAGAAGATAGCTCAAATTGATCCCAAAATACACTTTTGTATTGTAACACACCCAGGTTCACAAATAATATCTAACAGTCGGTCCTATTCACAGAATAGAAGACGAAAACAAGTTATTCTGAAAATATAAATATACATACCTATGACTTGCTAAATTACAAAGCTACTGACATTATTTTTTTAGTCTCTTACCCCCAAACAAGTTATTGCTGTTTCTTTTCTGGCTTTTTCACGAGGTGAGCATTTACAGGATATTTCAAAGTAGTCTTCAGATGGTCATTGTGTTCTTCTAAGGAGTTGACAGCATAGTGTAGAACAAGCTCGTTTAAAGTTCTGTAATTTAAAATAAAATGATATCACATATTTATTGAATTGCAGCTTTTGTCCGAAGACCGAAGTTGGTTTACAGGTATTCAATTTATATTATTCTTGTATGTATAGGAAAAGTTGAATTTTTTAAACACAACTCTTATTCCTAAAAGAAAATAGGCAAAGGTTGATTGATGAAGAATGTTGAACTAACTGAAGCTTTTAGAGTACATTTTATGTTAAACTTGCACCTACTGGACCTGGTATACCTTTATTCACCTGTCAACCGTAATAATAAAATTATTAAAACTTACTTGTAAACATTGTATGGCTCTGCAAAGCCATATCCTCGTTCAGTCTTAAAAATAATGCAGTGGTAGACCATGTTATTGCAACAAATAGACAGTGCCAGCTGGCCTGTTGAGTTGGGGCGAATAAGGAAGGTGCCTTGGGGTTTCCCTTCAAGTAAACGTTCAGCCATATCACGGGTACAATTTTCAACTTTCCAACTAATTGATTCACGATGGGCATACAACTTTTCCAATTTGTGTGTGTTGTCATCTTCCAACGCTTGTAAATATTCATCAGTTTTGCCTCGTCTTTTTAACCATCTATAAATAAGAAAAAATCATTTGTAGTGAAATATACTTAAGTATACAAAAAATATTATAAAGAGAGTAAAGCCAAATCATACTTACACTTTGTAACGTTCTTTTGTACTGTAGAGAGTCATGACTTCAGATTTAAGTTTTGTTGTTTCTCTTTCTAATAGTAAGCTGTACTCGACGGCCTCTCTCAATAAACTGTTTAGTTGCTGTTTAGCCTGTTTTAAACTATCTAATCTTAGTGTTAATTGATTATAATTGTCACTGAGACGATTTTTTTCATGAGGTTGAGCTTCAGATATCATTTTCTCTTGCAATTTCAAATGATCTTCACACTTCTTAATAGTTTCTTTAAAGGCATCAAGAGCTTGCCTTTTACACTTAACTTCTTCCCTGAGTCTCATGTATTTGTAGGACCTTTCACCAAAATTTCTAGTTTTTAGTACATATTCTTTGTGTATTTCCATATATCGTGTTTCCAGTGTTTCATCATTCTCACCACCATCATTTTCTTGCAGTCTGGATAATGGGTACATAAGTTTGATATCCAAGCTATTGTTACAATGGCCAAGAGAGTACTCTGTGTAGAATCTGACCAGATCCACCACAGAGGTGAATTCAAAAGGTTCACAAAATCCATAACGTCCATCTTGATTGTAGATCTTGATTAGTTTGTTGGTGCCTCCTTTTCTTACGGTTAGTGTGTAACCACTGTCTTTGTTTGATGCATTGCGAACCAGAAAAGTTCCATCACAAGTATCTCTAAGTTTTTCAGTGGCTTCATCCCTGAAATGAAATAAAAGAAATATTAATACTTACTTTGATTTATCATGTGTGGGAATGTCCAAAGAATATTTATTTATTTATCTGTACATTACTAGTCAAGGGGTAAATCCAAGAGGTATAAATTTACTTGTGAACTTAGAATTCATATAGGTAGGTATTTATATATGTATTTTATTGAATTTGAAGACAATGTTTCAAACAATTATTGATCATTGATTGATTGATCAAAGGACATAATTGGTCAACACTCACACATCACTTTTTGAGGATATAGTTGCGAAAAATGCATTAAATTATTAAAATGAACAAATGTTAAAAAACAGTTCTTCTTTTGCATTTCCAACAAAAATTATAGTAGCAAATATGGCTTTCAATAGATTTTATCAGAATAATTGTGTTGCAAGTGATGATGAATTTCAAACAATAGTTATAATTAGAATAAAAAATAACACCCTCCAAAAACATTCTGAAGCCACTTGAAACACATATTGTTATATTGAGAGCCTGTCTTACAAGAAAAGTAAGCACTACCTAACAAGGCCAAGCAAAGCATAACATTTTGTATTGAGTAAATTGGCATATAAACTAGACTAAAAACAAGTCCTTACTAATTATGAATTACTAGTTCATAAATTAACTGTGATTGAAGACTACTTAATAGTAACTTTAATTCTATTAGATATGAAATTGGCTAGGGGTATGGTTACCTACCTGACCCTTAAGATATGACTGTGGCCAGCAGTAGGTTGTACTAAGGTAGTAATTTCTGTGTAGGCAAACCACACCAAGAGAAATCCTAACTAGGGAACACTATAAATATGTTCTTATCTATTAACTGAACTGAAACTACATGAACATTAACTTACCGGGTGATGTCGCCCCAATACCAATCTGCGTTCTCCAGACTCTCTTCAGCTGATTGTTGCGGAGCGCCTATTTCCACCATTATTATTTCATCGTCAATTTACATATACACGGCTATTTGATACAATCAAAATTTTAATTTATCTTCAGGGACCAAGCTAATAAACTATGGTTTTGATTCCCAAGGTTGTACAACTTTGAGCGGTTAGTATGTGCTTCCGCGTTTGAGGTTAAAGCATTTCTGATTCTAGTTATAGACATTTAGGATATTAATAAGCTAAATATGAGAATTTAAATACAAAATAATGTTCCATAATCACAAAACACACCGTACACTATCACTGCAAAAGTTAACCAACACTTCAAAAAGAGGTATCTAGATCACAAAGGAAATGGGCGAGTTTGTAGATAGTTGCTATGGCACTTAGTTCTTCGTCCTTCTTGAACAGACATAATCCAAACTTGATGATTCAAAGATGCAACGCTACACAAGATAAATTAGGCTGATTGTGATAGCATTTCTGCAGAAATTAACAAAACATAGCTTTTACAGCAGTACTATACTGCCAAGCACCATTCCGCCATGGATCCCGACTAGTGTTGTTCAATTTTTACACACCTTAGTCGATAAAAATAATGACAAAAGAGAAAAGTGTTAACCAAACCCGGTAAATATGTTCAATCGAAAAAGAAATTATGTCTAGTAAGATTTTTTGAACGGCGCAAATTATTCATTTTCATTCACAAATCATCAAGTGCCTTTTTTGTCTTCTGGGCTGACAATGTTTACATTTATTTGTGATGGTGCATGGTGGCCTTTGGTTGATTGTCGTAATAGTTAACAACATTTCATTTATGTAAAGGTATGAAAATTCGAAAACCATTTCAAGATTTTGCATTTTTAAACACGTTGAACATTTTTTCAGATTTTTTTCCGCTTTACTTTTAAAGTTAAATGAAAAAGACTGAAAAGAACATGGAAGTTGGCATTTCACAGGTTACGCCTTTGCAATGACGTTTAATGCAGAAAAAAAATGCTTTTGAACTTTGATTTTTTTTTTTTTTTGGTTATTTTCGTTCCATTTTGGAACAGGCTAAGGTCAATGACCATGCTGCCTTGTCGTAGGTTTTTCATTTTTTTTGTCAAATTAGGAAAAATAAAGTCTTCAGTATTTGTGATGTCTTCAATCCATGGCTTAGTCATTCATTTCAAATGTAAAGCAAAATACACGTAAAATCCAGTACAGTACAATGTCATAAGTTTATTTCATTTAGAGCAAATTAATTCTTTAGTTTTATATGCATGTCTTATCCAAGAATTCAGTCTTTTTTGAGATATTTAGATCCATTTTTATTTAAATGCATTAAGTAAAATCCAATAGACCACAAGTCCAAATCCATGTGGGATCAAAATGTCATAACCAGGGAACGAAGCGACGTATCAAACGTCAATGTCAAATTCAAAAATTATCAACAAACAAGCAATTTACAAAAATAACAACAAGAAAGTTTTAACAACGTTTTAACCACAACTAAATTTATACATATTTACAAAAACATTAGATTCTGAAAACTGTACAGAGAATAAATTTGTAGAGAGGTATGTAAGTCAGGCTATTTACAAGAAGAGCTTGAATGGAGCGCGGCACCAAATCAGGCTTGCCATAAATTTTAATCAGCTCGTCCATGAGCACAAGGCGCTGAATGCCAAAGGCCGAGCAAACAAAGAAAATGTGTGATAGAGTTTGCTCTACCACAAAATCACAATAATCACAATGAGAGCTATCAACCATTTTCAATCGGAAGAGATGAAAATTCAAATTACAATGTCCAAAACGTAGCCTTAGAATTGAAGTGTAAAATTTCCTATTTAAATAGGTGTCACCTTTGCAGAACCAAGGCAAAATTCCAATTTGGGTGTTACACTCATCATACCATACACCTTTCTTTTCAATTTGAACTTTATGTTTAAAATGTTTTCTCCAAATGTCAATGTACCTTTTCTTCAAAAGAGGAACAATATCAGAACAAGGTACATGGACATCTAGATTACTACTAGAATCGGGGACTATTGTAGCACAATTTGTTATGGTTCTAGCTAAAAAGTCAGCTCTCTCATTACCTAAGACACCAACATGAGACGGTACCCAAATAAAAGAAACATTAAAATTATTCATTGATATTAATTCCAACCATAACTGTTTGATTGCAACAATCAAATAGTTAGTGTCGGCATTAAATTTATTATTTTTAAGATTTTCTAAGACACTCATACTGTCACTGACTATTATCCATTTAAGACAACCGCTATTTTTGTGTTTTATATGTTTCAAAGCAGCAAGAATAGCCACAGCCTCAGCTGTGAATATGCTTGTGTTTGAATTTATTTTGAAACCAGTTCCAGTATTCAATAAACTATCAAAAATAGCAAAAGAAACAGCAGACTCAGTTTTGGACCCATCAGTAAAGATAAATCTACAATCATCAAATTCAGAGAATTTACTATATACATCTTCTTTTGAGAACAAATTATGATCAATTATAATGTTGATTGCAGGAAAGTGACTTTGGAAGACTCCAACATAACATGGAAGAACAGAAGACCTATGTATTTGCAAAGTTTGAAGGAAATTTAGGAATTGTCTGAAGCCCTGCAATATGTAAAGGGGATTACGTAAGGGAGGAGGTGGAGCAAGTTTTAGGTTAAGAAACAGGTGATTATTAATTTTACTGTACAGTTTCAATAAGAATCTCTCTTTTAAATATGAGAACCTTATGCTTAAAGGTGGAAGTCTACACTCAACTTGCATTGCATTAATAGGAGTGCTTTTAAATGCTCCAGTTATAAGTCTCAAACTTTTATTTTGTATTTTTTCTAAGACATCAACCAGCTTAGTGTCATTGGCAAAACAAAGGAAACCGTATTCAAAATGACTTCGAATCAAAGATTTGTACAACATCAACAGTATCTTGGGATCAGCTCCCCAAGATGTTCTACATAATGATTTCAAAATATTGAAGGCTTTATTAGCTCTAGAAGCTATTAAATCAATGTAATTTTTCCAGGAAAGGTTATGAGTGAAAGTAACACCTAAAAACTTAACTTCATGAGAGACAGGAATAGGAACTTGATTGTAGACAATATCAGGGGTAGAATTTCTAACATTTCCAAATACTAAGAGTTTTGATTTTGATGCATTAACTTGAAGGTTTAAGTATGAGAAATAAGTAAACAATCCTTCCAATGCCTTATTTATAAGGGTTCTAACATTAGCCAAACTTTTTCCAGATGTATAAACTACTAAATCATCAGCAAATTGAAGATTTTTAACATCAGAACCCAAGATCATATTCAAACGACGAATATAGATAATAAAAATTAACGGGGACAAGATGCCACCTTGGTTTGTGCCAACTGAAGCAAATCTTGGACCATACAGCAATCCATTATATTTAACATAAATTTCCCTTTCTACCAAAAAATTTTGAATCCAATGAACCACTTTGCTTGGAATCCCAATAGAAAGTAGTTCATTGCCTAAAATATCTACATTTACACTATTGAAGGCTCCAGAAACATCAAAAAACACAGACAACACAAAATCATTTTTATATAAACTACTTTGAATATCAAGCTGTAATTGAGAAATGCTTTCACGAGCAGACATACCCCTACGAAAGCCGTATTGATTAGAAGGTAGAAGGTTATTTTTTTCTATATAAAATTCCAGTCGTTGCTTCAATAACTGTTCAAATACCTTTCCTACACAAGATGTAAGAGCGATAGGGCGATAGGAGTCTGGACTAGATCGCTGCTTATCTGGTTTTAATATGGGAATTACACAATCAGTCTTCCATGCATGTGGGATATCATTTGTTAGCCATAGATTGTTCAGAATGAACAGGAGCATGTCCAATCCTTTGGTGCTAAGCTTTTTTAACATCATGTATGGAACACCATCAAGACCAAAAGCACTATCCTTTCTAGAATACAAGGCAGATATTAACTCTTGCTTGGTAAAGGAATCGGTCAAGAAACTATTTACAGAATTAGCATCACTAATGAAAGAAATGTTTGTTTTATTATTTACATAATCAGGAGTGTATTTACGAAGAAAATCTAGAACCCAACTGTCATCATTATTTGTCCAGGAGTATGTTTTATTAAATTTTCGCATAAAATTCCAGATTGTCGACAAGGGAGTACATCGATTAAAAGAGTTGCACAATTCTATCCAGCTATTGGATCTAACCGTTTTCAAGGTAAGTTTTTTAACAGCTTGTAAACGCTTAAATTCAATATATGTCTCATCTGAAGGGTTGTTTTTAAAATTAATATATGCAAATTTAGATTTTTGTACAGCATCTGAACATGTTTTGTTCCACCAAGGAAGGCGAGGGTTTTTGAATATTTTTTTAGGTGTACTATTAAAAGTAGTAGTAACGGTAGTATTACTATTACTATAAGTAGTAGTAGGGAAAGATATAGATACATTTTGGTTTGGAAGGCACTTACTTACAGCAGTGTGCAAAATTTTTATGAAAGTGGAGTATGCATCCAGTGGAGAATAATTTTCAATTCGAAAATCAGACAGCTCAAAATCCAAAATTTGCCCATACATTTTCCAATTTACACTTTTAAAGTTAGGATAAATTGGAGAATGCATGATACCATTATTATACAAATGATCTCTATTTACATTATTATTTACAAAGACTTTTAAAATTACAGGAAGATGATAGCTGCTGCCAAGAGGATCGTTATGAACGGACCAGTCGCAAGAAAGAGCTAATGATGAGGAAACCAATGATAAATCCAATGCATTTGAACGCCACGATATAGATCCAACAGTTGTTACATGACCATTATTTAATAATACCAAATCACTATTGTCAATTATATCTAAAATGTCTCTGCCTCTAGAATCTATTGAGTGACATCCCCAATGTGTGTGATGAGCGTTAAAATCACCTGCGAAAATCATTGGTTCAGGTATTGAATCTATTAAAGACTGAAATTTAAGTTTATCAAAAGATGGTGTGGAATTCGCTGGGCAATAAAAACTAACAATACTTATTTCTACACTATGTACAGTTATTCTAACACAAATATTTTGTAAAGAATTGTCAGAATATGTGTTGATTTTTTTGTAATCTATACTATTATGAATTAAAATAGCTACTCCATTGTGTTTGTTGCCTATATCATTTCTTTCGGTTATATATCCTTTAATATTAAAACTTTTAATTGGCGTAAGCCAAGTTTCAGAAATAATAGCTATGTGTATATTGTTATCATATAAATATTTTGTAAGTGAAATCTTATTACTGGTTATACTTTGTGCATTCCATTGTAGAATGTTAAGTTCCATTTACGGGAAAAGAAGCGTTGTTTCGGAAGGTTAGGTGTAGGGTTTCTTTAATAGTTGTAGAGTTTATTGGGTTTTCTTTTTGATTCAAAATTAATTTGGTGACTGCGTTAGTCAGAATGTTCATAAAAAAATCTGATTTAGTAAGGTTTTCTAACTGAGTTTCTATGTTTCGTAATGACAATTGAGGGAAAGAATTTTCTTTAAAAAGATCGGAATAAGTGGTAGCTCTGGATTTTATTTTATTTTCTTCAATTTTGGCTTTCTTTTGTGGGCATGAATTTGAAATAGCAACGTGGTTGCCACTACAGTTTATACATTTGGCATCTTTTTGTTCAACTGTACAGGATTTGAAACTGTGAGAGCCTGAGCAGATAGAGCATACTTCAGCATTTTTACAATATTGAGCGATATGGCCAAACCTCATACAGCGCAAACACTGTTTCACCGGCGGTACGTATACACTTACTTCATGTCTCCATGAGTCAAGGTATACATACTGCGGGAGCTCTGTGGAGGCGAACGTCACCGCAACAGTCTGTGTGGGCTGGTACGAGACCGCACCACCCTCACTCCGCACTCGACGCATAAACCGCCGGACTTGTATTACATTTCGTGAGCTGCCAATAAGAGCTGAAATCTTTTTATTTGATAAATCGGTGGGTACTGAAGTGAGAACCCCAGTCACCTCCGTGTCGCTCGCCGGAATTGTACCTTTTAGACCTAAATCATCCAGAAGTTTCCTGTTTTGTAAGAATACATTGGCATTGTTGGATAAATCAAAAGTAATGCCGATTTTGTACTTATTGATGGACTTTAGATGGAGTATACCAGTCACGCAATACTTTCGTATGGCGTGAGAAATTGCTAGTCTATCTTTGTCGGTAAATGGCTTTTCTTCATTGTGTGATACAAAAACTATGTATTCGGTTTTTTTACTATTTTCAGGGTACTTTCTGGAGTACCCTGGTACCTTAAAGATTTTATATTTTGATGAAGCATCTTCTTCGTCAGATGATGAGTCACTTATTGGAGGCCCATCGGGAGGGTCTTGCTTTTTCCGCTTCTTGCTACCCCCCATGACTCCAACACTTTCACATATAAAACAAACTATTTACTAACTATTTACAAAGATATAAACAAGAAATGTACAGTAATGATAAAAAACTTTGAATTTTACAAAAATTGGGCGCCTTTCACTTACAAGGTTCCCGCGCTTTTTCTTTTGAACTTTGAGCTTACTGTCAGTTTTCACTTTGACGTTTAGTGTTGTTGTTGTTTCCGGTATTGTATTGGACATTATCGATAAATTACGATGTGGTAAATTGAAGTTTAAAAAAAAATATTTTCATTCAAACTAATTTTAAGATACAAAATAATAATGATGATTCCTCATAAGAAATATGATTGATATTTGTAGTAATGAGAAAATATTGGAGTAATTTTCAGACATCATAATAATATTAAATAAGAAAGTTTGCTGCGTTGTTTTATTTGGTTACTTTTAACATAACTTAAATTCGCTAATGTTACATAATAAAGTAAAATTCAATAGACTCAATGGATATACCATTGACATCGATATCTTAATTCTACAATTGATATAGACCACAACAATATAAACGTCAGATTTTTTTTTATTGAACATAGCAAAGACGTGACTTACGCTCTTCTTTTCGCTTCCTGTACTTACGCTCTTTTAGAATGGAGAGTTTTTCAACAATTATTATCAGAGAAAATACTGAAAAGAAATGAAAATGAAAAAATATGGGTGCCTTAATTTTTGAAGTTCTTTCAAGAAAAAAATTAAACTGTGCATATGAAAATTTTGAAATGTTGTCAATTAATTTAGTTTTTTACGAAGTACGTAAACTCAATGTGACTTAATTTTCTTAGTGTATCATCTTGATAAAAATGTGTTAATCACACCGTATGTACAATATTTACATCTCTACCGTGGGTAGAAACATATTAAAGTCAAAAGTCAAAGTCAAAAATAATTTATTCAATTTAGGACACAAAATGACACTTTTGAAGGTAAATAATTAGTGTAATATCAATTAATTTTCGCCCGTATGGGGCTAGAACATGTCTCCTTATCTTTTGGGCCCTACTAGCGCTTCGAGACAAAACACAGACAATTTGGCAAGTGCTGAGAAGAAACGCCGGAACAAACTCAGTCACCACTAGCTGCCTCAAAAATGATACAAATCAAAATAAACAGTTAGGTTCATCAGTTTGGTGAAGGCTGGAATGTCCTTTTCTTTTTGGAATACATTTTCGTCATTAAGATAGTCTTGAATTTTATGATACCCCTTCGACATTAGGGTAGTTTTGACATGTAACTTAAATTTATTAATAGGTAGTTCGATAACATTATTAGGTATATTGTTGAAAAATTTGACACAATTTCCCAGGAATGAATTCATTGTTTTGGCTACACTGAAGTTTGGAATGACAAGTTTGTTTTTATTTTGTGTGTTATACGAATGTATGTCACTTTTTTTCATGAAAAAATCTAAATTTTTGCGTACGTACATGATATTATCAAATATGTATTGAGAAGACCATAAGACATTATATATGAATGTAACTAAAATACACAAGCTTTGCTGTTTCAACATCAGTCAAATGTCTAATTTTTCTAACCGCAAAGGCAGCTGAAGCGAGTCTCCCAGCCAGAGCGTCAACATGTGGTCCTCACTGCAATTTCGAATAATTCGAATCCAATGTAATGCCCAGAAAAACAGTGGAGTATGATAGATCTAATTTTTCACCGTTGAGTAGAATTTATGTGGTAGCTTGCTTCACGTTAGGCATGGTGAATTTAATGCATTTAGTCTTTTTTTGTATTAAGAAACAAGTTATTGCTAGTGAACCAATTTAATACCTTAGAGAGAGCTCTACTAACACATTGACAAATAATTTTTCGCCTCTTCTTGATTTAAAGATTGAAGATGTATCATCAGCAAACAGAACTATCTCACAGGAGTCCTTTGAATAAAAAGGAAGGTCATTAATATAGATAAAAAACAGCAAAGGTCCCAATATTGGGCACTGGGGCACTCCCATTTGAAGCGGGGCACCTGAGGAGTTAATGCCATTAACGTTTACTGTATGTAGTCTGCCTGAGAGGTAAGAATTCAACAGTTTTGACGCATTATTAGATACACCGTAATGTTCCAGTTCCATTACGTATTGGGTGTGCGTTACTGGGGTGGCATGTTGACTCGGACCGAGCTGAGAATACATAGAAAATTTAGAGCCCTATTCCCATTAATGTGCTCCAAAAATCAAATCAGTGCCCTGTAAGGTCTTCGCGTAATTTTAGGAAATAAGAAGATTTTTAGAATTTTTACCTATTTTTACCTTGGCCCTAGCCAAATTTAGAGTAGCTTAAAGAGCTTACATGTGTCCTCTATTGGCCGAGTAGCGGCATATGTGCCTCTTGTGGATTTGGTGTAATTGCAAATGCCGCTGGAGTAACATTTGATTTTTTGTGTAGCTAGTATGTGTTGTGTAAAATGTTTTTTTTTAATAATCTTCAAATTACAATATCGATAATGTCTAATACAACACCGGAAACAACGACAACACTAAATGTCAAAGTGACAGCTGACAGCAAGCTCTAACTTCAAAACCAATTTTTTTCTGCATGAAATGTCACTGCAAAGGCGTAAACTGCTGCAGTGCAAACTTCCTAATTAAGAGGCCGGTAAGCGCAAAAGCGCGTTGTACTAAACTGCGACTGCGAGCATTATTTTGGTGTGAAGTTATTTCAAAATTGCGATAGCTTCTAAGATATGTACTGGAATCAAATGATGTGAAGGACAACATCGTTTACAATGAAATGCTCGTGATAACGAATTAGTTCAGAACAATCCTGTGAGTTTTATGTAACTGAAACGGTTTACGCAGCGAAAGGTTCCAAAAAATATCTTTCTCCCGTTTACGCAACATTTTTTAATTCCTGCTCTGGACTTATTACGTACCTACTATATTTTCTGTGCTTATGAGTCGAACCTTGCTGATCTTGATGCTTATCAGTACCGATTTTTTGTGTAAAGACTCCACTGATGAATATGAACAACTTTTACTATGGGGGCGAAAGTGAAATCGAGAAAAAATGCTGCTTGCTGTTCTATACATTTTGACCGCGCGCCAATTGAACTTTGGTATGGAACAGCTGATTTTTTTTTCTCGATTTCACCATAGTATTGCCCCCATAGTAAGTTGTTCATATTCATCAGTGGAGTGGAGTCTTTACACAAAATTTCGATACTGATATCAAAGTCACCCTGTATATAGCCTAAAGCCGTCTTATTTATTTAATACTTTATTGCACAATAATAAAATTTTGTACAAAAGGTGGACTTAACGCCATATGGCTTTCTCTACCAGTCAAGCCTTTGGGCTAAGCAGAAATGATTGTGAGCCGTCCTAGATGAATAAGCTATCAAACGCAAAAATATTTTTACAAATCGGTAGGTATAGTAGTTCCTGAGATAAGCGCGTTCAAACAAACTCTTCAGCTATAAAATACGAGCAAGTATTAGATATAAATTATAGCAGAGGGTAATTACTTATTGCCAACGTAAATAATAAAAAGTAAGACGCTATCCCAACGCCATTTAGAGAGAACTATAAAGTTATGAGAGCAAACTGCTCATTTTGTAAACTGAGAATATAAACACAAGCCCAGTCAGGGCTTGTAAGTTGCGCATTTCAAATCCCTTCCATTTTATATCCATCCGCCATTTGTTGACAGGATTTGCAATTAGTTTATATTATAGTTCACTCTATTCTACCAATCAAGCCCATTTGATACCCATGTTGAGGTAGTAAGTGATAAAATAAGGAATCCGCCATTTTGTAGCAGTGGCCATTTTAGATTTACGATGGTAGGTATAAAATGTTCGAATTTATTGTCATTTGAACTTAGGGTAAAGGGTTTAACCTTGGGTAAAATTAAAAACAAATAACTAAACAGATCAAGCTACATTAAAGAATGCTTTTAAATCAATGGATTAAATAAATAAATTTAATAAGGTCAAGTTCGTTTATCTACTTGGGTTCCCTTTAGTTCATTTTCTACCATTACCAGTGGAAATGAGATTTCCTAACAATATTATTCCTTTACTAGTGTGTGTGTTTACTCAAAAATGCAGTCTTTCTAGGAGACTACCGCAGATGCCTGGATCTACACTCTTGGGGGGGCTTGAAACCGGTTCAAGATTTACCGGTATTATAATGGTTAAACCGGTTTTATCGTAAAATTCCGTTCCGGAGCGGAACCATATAAGAGCTATACTATGAACCTAAATAAACGGGTTAATTCCTAGCCGCTCGCGACGATCGCAACGCGACTTTTTTTTTGGACTGAATTTTCTTCAAAAGATGTTAAACTAATTATCAGATGCTTCAGGATTATTTCTTTTGCCATTATATTGTTTAATATTATAATTAAAAGTTACAAAAATATTTTGAAGAAATACCACTGTACGCATATC